>CATIWF010177555.1:0-22249 GCA_949630135.1 Balakata baccata
ATTATTATATATTTATAATATTATATAATATATTTAATATATTTATTTATCTATATATTTAATATCTATATATTTATTATTTAATATATATCTATATTATATTTTTATATATTTATAATATTATATAATATATTTAATATATTTATTTATCTATATATTTAATATCTATATATTTATTATTTAATATATATTTATTAATATATATATATATATTTATATATATTTTCTATATTTCTTATATATTTCTATTTATTTTATTTAAGTTTTATTTAAAAATTAAGTTTGATTTAAAATATGAAATTATATTATTAATTATATTTCTTTATTTATTTAATTTAATATATAATATATTTATTTAATTAATATAATAATAATTAAATTGATTTTTAATTAATATTCAATTTAATTTATAGTAAATTGAATTTAAGAATATTAATATTGAATTTAAGAATTTAAATATTAATATATAATATGTTAATATGGTATTCATGTCATTTTAATCTTCCTTGAAAAGGTGACACGCAAGTGATTGGTTCCATTTATTTCTTTCTCTCTCCATTAACTGAATGTTTGTAACAATAAGGACAAAATTTTCTCAATTCCAACTGACTAGGCATATTGTATTGATTCTTTTGAGTAATATATCTGGAAATGTCTTTTTATTTTTTATTAGCATTGTTTCGAACACAACTGGTACATTCTAAAATAATACTTACTCTCACATCCTTCCCCTTGGCCGTGAACCTCCTTGGGATTTTTTATTCATTCAACTCTTTTATTTTATTTTTTGATCCAAAGTGAAGAAGAGAGGAACAAAAAAAAAAAAGAAGTTACTAACTCGAAATCCAAATTTTAAAAGATTCCATTACAACTAATATAGTTATAATAATAATAAGTAATACAAAGATTTTAAACTCTATTTTGATTAAAAGTTTATATTAGAATCGTAGTACAATATTTTATTTAAGCGTCTTGTATAATACTGTTGCACTAACCTCATTTCCATTGTTGTTCCCTTAATTTAATTGAAGTTAATTTACTTGAAGCGCGGACTCCGAATTCTGAGAAGTGAAATCCCCTAGTATATGAAAAAGTAAAAAAATGTTTTCGTTATTGTATAATAAGAAGTATTCATATCTTAATGCATGTATTTAATTTTTTTGGAGCTATTAGAGCGGGATATACTTTTTGAAGAATATGAGTCGAAACAATAACAAGAATATTTCTAGCGGAATATCTTCCACAATCCTTGAAAAGATAATTCACTAATAGATCGAGAGATAAGTAATTTGACTCATTCACATCCAGATCATGAATGTTTTTCCATACCCATCTATGTTGATGTCGTCCAAAAAAGTATTCCGTGAAACAAAATTGGTTGTCAGAAGTTGAAAGGGATATATTTGATAGTGTAAATAATAATGTAGTTATGTGTTATTTTCAAAATGTTAAAAAGATGGAACATTAAGAAAGGAGGGTTAATTAGTAGTTTATAAAAATTTGGGCTTAATAGAATTCTTTAAAGTGTTTTGCAATGAGCAAATAAAAGATAAGAAGATAGAGAAAAAAAAATTGCACACAAGAATTTATAGAGTATCAGATGTTAACTAACTGTAGTCTACTCCTCAATCGTAATTGATAATTCTACTATCTCAATCCTAAAGAGACAATGAAATTTTTTTAGTTCACTCGCAACTAGATATTTTTCCTTTAGCTCACAAGAATCACATAATCTAATCTTTTATGTTTTAATGGATCACACAACAAATAATTTCTTGTGTTTTTCTTAAGCTCATACACAATCTAAATAAAAATTTTTCTTATTAGATTTACTCTTATAACCTATACCAAAATATTTAAAGCTAACAATTGAACTTTAATTACAAAATCGTTAGAAAAATAAATTTGCAAAAATTTTAACACATTTAAAATCTTGTTTTTATATTCAATAACCTTTTAAAAGTCTATTTATGTTGTTTTTCTTCCGATTAACCGTTACAAATAATTGCCTATCATTCTCTAATATTCTAAATATGTTACATTAATTATATTCTATCAGATAGATTTTACGCTCATTGTATATCCCTTTCATAATCATGAATATGCATATATTTGTTGGTGATCGACATGTGACAACCTCTGATTAGCCATTGCCTTCCTCAGCTAGTCCATGCGGACTTTGCGAGCGCAACTTTCTTTGGAGAGCGCGAACCCCTACTTGGCGAGCCATTTTACAGTCATGAATTGAACTATTCAAGGCACTTTGACATAATTTCAAAATACTAATTCGGAAATAAGATTTTATTTTTCATTTTTTTGGCATACTGAATGTGTCCTAAGTGCAATGAAAAGTAAAAATAGTTATGATTTTGTATACATGCCACAATATGATCTATTTAGAACATAAACAGGATTAAAAAAAAAAATCCTATAACTTATTTTATTTATTTATTTATTGCTTTAACTATTCAGTTGCAGACAAATATGGGTAGACTCATTAATAGGGACGAAAACAAGAGGATATGTAATTCATATATATATCATGGTCGTGTCGTTTTGCCTGCAGGGAAGTATAAGGCAGATCCATACGGTCGTGTGGATCCACACGCCTATGTGGATTCTGTTTCAGAATGAACCTTTGAGTTTCATGTCTTTTGGAATATCAATTTCTGATGTTTCAAAAATTAATTTCACCATTATTTGAGAGTTACAAAGACATTATTGACAGCCTTTAAAGGAAATTAATCACAATTAATCCATTGTCTCCTCCATCTAGTATAAATAGGTGTTTATGCTTGAATTTTTAAGTTGTTCAAGAAATCATACTTTGATACTTTCTTTCTTTCTTCTCCTTCTTCTTCTCAAAAGAATAGAAGTTGTGGCAAAGCAAAGTTCGCTGTAAGTAGGTGTTGTGTGTTCAACAACTACTTAGAATCTGTTATATCCTGTGAGACAAACGCCGGTTATCCTAAACATCCGTGTAGGAGGCGAATTTGTCTTAAGGAAACTGTGTGCTACACAGACCTCAGATTGGTTTTTCTATTTATACTATTTTGAATATTGAATTAACAATTCTCCTATTCTATTTTCTTGTATTTGATTTCTGTAACAGTTTACTCTTCCAATCAAATAACTATAGGTGCGTTATTGTCTATTAAGGTGGTTAAGTACTTTCTTTAAAGTTTTAAGAGAATATTTAGAATTATTGTTGTTATAAAAGCAAATTTTGAATTTTTTATTTAATTTTTATAAATTATTTTTTTCAAATATATTTTTAGAAAAAGTATCTATTTATCTATTTCTACCAAAATCAGTTTTCAAAACTCAAAAAAAAAATTAAAGATATAAAATTTTTTTCACAAAAAGCATTTTTCCGAAACTCAATTCCAAACGGATCTAAATGTATTTCATACAACTTGAATTTAAAATCTCTGATTACCTTTAGTTAAGAAAGAAAAAAACACCTTATCTTACCCGTTAAGGCTTTAACTTATTTATTATTATTAATAATATTGATAGTTATTATTGTGTATGATTAATTATTTTCAATATCATATTAACACGTGGGCGACAAACAGATCCAGCACAAGACAAGAACAAATAGAAAAATGTATGTATAGATCCAGCTTATAAGCAAGGAGATCAATGGTCGAGATTCTTGTCTTCTCCCTTGTTTACTTCTTAATTCTAAAATTGTCCTCACAATTTTTTTTAGAGGAAAGCAATAAAAACAAAAATTGTCCTCACTAATATTAATCTCTTACATATGTTCCAAATTAGGTGAAGCTAATTATATTTATATTTTTTTGGAGTTATTTTCTATTATAATTCCACCTGTAGAATCATTTATTTATTGTTTATACAATTACTGATTAACAAAATAAAGAGTATCTTTGCTTATTTATTTATTGTTTTTTTAAGTTCCTTTAATAAGCCACTCTCTCATACATTGCATTAGGGAACTGATTTTTTTTTTCTTTTGTTACTCAAAAAGTGGTATATGTTATAAAAATAAATAAAAGTAGCTAGAAAAAAAGGAATAAAGTAAAAAGATAAACGAAGAAGAGAGAGAATATCTTCACTTGTAATTTATTCATTTATCAAGCCTCTATTTGTAGGCTTATAAATAGATATTTAAAGACTATAAGTTACAAATTTAATTATGTGAATAAATTATAATAAAATGAAACAATTAATCTATAAGGGATGCAAATGAGAGTTATGGACATCCAAAATTCAAATAATATTTCATAATACTCTCCCCTTTGATGTCCATTAACAATAATATGTTTTGTTAAAATCTTACTAGAAAAAATCATGTGGAAAAAAACCTAATGAAGAAAAAAAAAATATTTCTTGTATAATACGCATATGAAACTATCTTGTTAAAAATCTTGTTAGGAAAACCCAATGAGACAAAATCTTAATAGTAAAGAAAACCATGATGGGAAAGAGATAAGATCCAATGAGGAAAAGAGCAAGAATAGGCTTTATGTGGAAAAAAAAGGTCCAAGTAAATGAAAAAAAAAAAAAAAGGAAACCTGGTGGTTTGATTTTTATGTGTAATGCAAAGACAAAACATGACTGTTTCCGTTACCAAATTATGGGTGTCACAATGGGCATTAACATCCTCTACCATCCATACATGTATTATCACATACATTTCATTTGAATATATATATTTTATAAATGTCATTCACATGAAACACATGCATACATATATATTTTAGCTAGACGTATTCACGAGATAGACTTGATATGAATTGGTTTATCGCAACAGGATCAAGTTGTACATGTCTAGTTATAATTTAAATAAAGATACAAGATAATGAAAATGAAATTAAATAAAAGAATTAAATTTGAAACAAATGAAATTTGATATAGTGAAATTAATTAAAGTAAACAATTTGACTAGATAGTATTTTTGGTACTAGGTACATAAAAATATATAGAAAAAGAAAATAATAATAATGAATTAATTTATTATTATTATTATTTATTTAAATTTATTTAGAAATATCAGAAAAGTTAAAAAAAAAAGAAGAAGAAGAGAAATCAGAAACATTAAAATGGGACAAAATGGCTATGTCAAAGAGAGCTGCTGCCTTATCCCTTCCAGCCACAGTTCTCCTTCTTCTCTCCTTCGTTTTTCTTCAAATTTTCCCTCAAATTCCAGCCAAAAATTAGTTCTCAGGTGAGTAATTATTCCTTCTTTGTTGTTAATCATGATTTGGGTGTTGATGGGTCATGGTTTATGGTAAGAAAGTTTCTAAATATTGTGTACCAAAGTTCTCGGATTTTGCTTCTGTACTACTAACTTGGGATCTCATTTCTTCATGTTAGACACCGATTCTGAAGAAGCACAAAACCAAAATTGTAGCTTTATGTCTTAGATTTAAGACTATGTAAATGGTTTTGCATGATTTGGTGTCTGTGGAAAGATATTAGTATCGGACTGGAACTGGTTCCATTGAGGAACCTAGCTGAATCATCTACTGTTTTAATTATGTTTCTATATGATAGAACATGAAAGTTGTAGATATATATGTTATCTAGTTGTATACAAAATTTTAGGACCAGATTATGAGCGGATATTGAGTTATAGGCAAGAGAGTCATGCATATTCCATATTTAAGCTGTCTGCTTAGTGTCCTAGGCAGATCTAGTCAGTTGTTTGCCAATTTTGAGTTCCTTATAGATATAATCTGTAAATGGTCAAAAAATAAAAGTTATAGGTACATGTCTTAGCTAAATTTTGGCCTAAAGTTCACCTCAATATGTTATGTATATTGTGAAGTATAGCCTTCATAAGTCAGACTGATCCGGATGTCAACCCTGTTTCTGACCAGTCGAAATTACCCTACCATATAAGAACCTTAAAGGCAGAATGGATGAAAGTTGTAAACATGAAAAATGTTCCATTTGGCCATATATATGTGTATACTAAGTTTCATTAAAATATGACTTACACATTGTAAGATATGAAGAAGCAAAATTAGTGTCCCAAAACTGCCTAAAGTTAAAAACAGGGGAGATAATAGAACATATTTATAAATTGTATAAAATATTCCACAAAGGGTCCAATTGTTATGAAATTTAGATATGTCATAGCCCTACATGTTAGCTTTAATTAAAAATAAGAATCATACAAATTAGACTAGTATAGAAAAAGTTATAAGCTAATGAGCACATGAAGGTCACACTGCCATTAGACCAAACATTAGTTAGTGATTCCTAAAATGCATATTTCAATTTGTTTAAGTTTCACTAAGTTTATTTAGCTACCAATTGACCAAATATATATATTCAATTAGGTCCACAGCATATTAGAGAGCCTCAAGGAAGTGAAAGACAGTAAGTTGGAGGCTTAGTAGTAAGAGGAAAGGTGAGTTTATTTATCAAATGAATTCTTTGATACGTGCTACGTGTAATGTCACTTGATTTGCTTTATTTGAATTACATGATTGCTATGATATGGCCAATGAGACTGTATTGGATGCAAAGTACATGTTTGGATTACATGTATACATTTTCTTTGTATAAGGCAAAAATTGACTGATATGTATAATAATTGCTGCAAATGCATATGTATATGGACTTAAAAGGCGTTGTGACTAGCTAAATAGCATTGAAAAGCAAAAGAAGAGGCCTATGGCCTAAACAAATGTTCAAAAGCAAAAGAAAAGGCCTATGACCTAACAAATGTACAAATGTTATAAATGATCAAGCTAGCTAACAAATGCAAATGTTCACATGGAAACCCGGGACAGTGTCTATTTAGCCTGGTCACAACAATAAGAAAATGACATAAGTATAAGCAAATGAAATGTTTATATGAATTAATATTATTTACGTTCATATGATATTAATAAATAGAATGACATGAAAAATGTATATGAATAACGATTATTACTTGTAATTGTGATTGACTTGGTACTTTAGAAATCATTTGATAATTATTCTCATTGAGTTGCAACTCATCAAATTGTATTATTTTCAGGCAGAATCGAGTGATTAGCTCATTTTGGAGGTGCATTTTGTATAGAAGATATGGAACACAGGTCACCAGCCAAGCCTCACCAATCTCTCTCCTTACATTGCACATATGTATAGGAACATGACATTTGTATTTTGGGTTGTGTAGCTGTATATGTATAAATTAGTAAATATGCAATGATGTGTAAATGTGTATTTGGCCTTGACATTTCTAACTGAAATAATTCAACATAGTATCTAAATTATTAACATATATGATATATGATTCAAAATTTTTTTTTTTATCCCTCATTATAAATAGGACTATATCTTATTCTATGAAATACATGATAATATGATATAAGTACAAGTGATATCCATAGGTATAAGGTGTTACATGAATGATATTATACTACATGTAAGACATGTAATAACGGTGTCTTTGAGATTAATGGACCCTTGAATGGATATGAAGTTTGATGAATTTAGTGAAGTTTTAAGATTTAAATCTTGCTTTAAAGTTAGGTGTTCAATAAAGTTTCAAGTTATAAGAGAGTAAATATGAAGTGGGATGTAAGGAGGTTACTTGTACTATTCTCTATTCTTGTTAATTGAGAGATTCCAACTCCAAACATTTGCATGACTATTGCTAGATCGAGCAACAAAGCCTGGAAGATCTTGATCAATTCCAAACTACCTTACTACTCTATATTGAAGGAACTGTTCTATGCAGACCAATCCAACTAGCTCAAAAACCTTAAACATTGAATAAATGACAACAATTCTTTATCTAAAATTGAAACTATTGTCATTTAGATAAAGAATTATTGTCATTTATTCAATGTTTAAGGAGGACGAACTAGATGCCTTAGAAGTACTTAATCAAACTCTTACCGTTAAGGGGCTCATGAGCAATGAAGAATTGTAAGATGCTTCGAACATCTTAGAATTCTTCATTGCTCATGAGCCCCTTAACGGTAAGAGTTTGATTAAGTACTTCTAAGGCATCTAGTTCGTCTTCCTTAAACATTAAATAAATGACAACATATTCAGATTTGGATGAATAATTGTTGTCATTTGTTCAATATTTAAGATTTTTGAGCTAGTTGGATTGGTCTGCATAGAACAGTTGCTTCCGCAAAATGTAGCAAGGTAGTTTGAAATTGATCAAGATCTTCCAGGTTTTGTTAGTTGATTCAACGATAGTCATGCAAGTGCTTGGAGTTGGAATCTCTTCTATACAGGAAAACAATTAACAAGAATAGTATAAGCAACCTCATTGCACCCTATTTCATATTTACTATCTTATAACTTAAAACTTTATTGAACACCCAACTTTGAAGCAAGATTTAAATCTTAAAACTTCACCAAATTCATAAATTCATCAAACTTCATATTTGTTCCACGGTCCATCAATCTCAAAGATATCGCCATTCCATGTCTTACACCCAACACAATATCATTCATACCAATTATGACACCTAAAACTTGATTACGTAAATAATCATACTTGGTCTTAATTTTCATTAAACATAAAGATCAAAACACCAAGATTCCCCCCTTTTTTGTCCTTTCAGCTTGAACATTTTTTTTCCACATCAACCTTATGCTTGCTTTTTTTCTCTTTCCCAATTTCATTTTCTTCTCTATTGTGGTTATGTAGGCTCCAAATTAGAATAGAAATATGATAAACAAAAAAACTTTCATTAGAATTATAGCCAAGTTGCTGAAACACATTTTGTTGCAAATAATGAAGAAGATAATTTTTCACTGAATGATTTTCTACTGCGTACCTCAAACTGTTTTCCCTCTATATATTTGTATGTAGAAGCACAAGTTCCATAAGCTTTTTTATTCGCAGACTCTATGCAGGGCACTCGAAGGGAATTACACTTAATTTGCTCCATTCTATTAATTATTTATTTAGTTGAAGGATTTTTACTTGCTTTAGGATGCTTATGTTTCTGAAAAGCTTTAACAA
Organism: Balakata baccata; assembly: GCA_949630135.1. Lineage (NCBI taxonomy): Eukaryota > Viridiplantae > Streptophyta > Magnoliopsida > Malpighiales > Euphorbiaceae > Balakata > Balakata baccata. The sequence goes on from CATIWF010177555.1 coordinate 8,957, forward strand.
AATTTTTAGGAGTCTATGGCCACAAAGAAATAACAAGATTTTCAAGAATGAAATACAAGATTTTCAGGAAACAACTTGCTTGATCTATTTTCGTGTTTGGCTTTAGTTCAAATCTACACATACTTTTTCGTATAAATTTGTTTCCTCTTTAGCACATTTACGAGTGGGCATTCAAGTATGGTGCAAAAAAAAAAAAGTCGTACATTAATTTTATATGAGCTTGAGTTGTCTTCTTTGATCATCGCGAGCTACCTCTTTCATCACGGGCGTGCATATTTTCTATTTAAGTTTCTTTTCTCTTTTTTTATGCAGCTTTCCTTCTTTGTTCTGTCAATCTTTTGGTATCTTCTATTTTGCTAGAAATAAGGATTTGTTGTCTTGCTCAGGCTCAGTTGTTTAGTTCTAAAGAAAGATTTTTCATCACCTTAATCTTTGATTAAAGTGGTTTTTTCTTCTCATCAGCAATAAAATTTAAAAAGTTTATTAAAAAAAAAAGCTTACCCTGGCTCTGTTGTTCAGTGGAGTATGTGGTCCTAAAGTTTATAGCCACTTGCCAATTTTAAAAATATCTTCCAATTTGGTTAAAATTCCTATTTAATAGTGGAATTAATCTAATTCATTGAATTTGATATTTGACAAACATACCATATTTTAAGAGTTCTATTCAAATTGGTCATCTCTCCACAAATTTTCTGACACCTGATATTAAGGAATTCGCTAGTGCCTCTTTGGGATATATTTCAAATAAATTGCTACAAATTACTTATTAATTATTGCCCATAATATTTCCTTTACTGTTAGTAATATTGAAGAGCCTTATTTTCTTTTATTTGTTATCTCTTGTCCTTTTTTTAGTAGTTTATCTTATATGCCTTTTCAACTAATGACAATTATTTTTTGCTCTCAAAACTTTCAACTTTAAGAATCATTATAGTAAATGACATTTTTTTAATATAAAAAATAGATTGTCATGAAATTTTAACACGTTTTAATTTACTTAAAAAATAAACAAATAATTTATTAAAAAAATAGGCATGTATATGTTATTATTTTAAAATAATATAAATGCATAATACATTTTAAAATATATTATAAATGTATCGGTTAATCTTAAATAAAAAATAAGAATATACAACAAATAAATTTCAATTTCAATTAGTCCCAAACATATGTATTATTTCCATCATCACAATTGAATAAAAGAATTTAGTATTATGTGCTTGAAATAATAATAATAATAATAATAATAATAATAATAATAATAATAATAATAATAATAATAATGTTGTGATGAACAATAACAATATGATTCAATGTTCAATAAGGTTCTATCTAATGACCAATAATGTTATATATGTGATGAGTTATAATGTTATAATTTAGTGAGCCATAAGATTTTATATGATGAGCAATAACTTTATGTAGGATGGCTATTAACTTTTTATGAGATGAATAATAAGGTTCTACCTAACGACCAATAACTTTCCGTGTGATGAGCTATAACATTATGATTTAGTGAACATGAATTGGTTGTACGAGATGGGTAACAACTTCTATATGATTCAGTGAGATGCTTTGGAGTCGGCGACGATATGGATGGTAGAAAATAGGTGGTTAGTTTATCAGAGATAGTTAGCCAATTGACAACCAATCTTAACCAGTATTTGTTTTTTAGAGAGTAAGTAAGGCAGTGCAAGTCGATTCTGATTATGTGTAATTATATTAGTATCTAAATTATCCCTAGTCATAAGATTAATAAGATGTGACATTATTAATTCAGATAGATTAGCACATGTTATACTCCTTGATTGGAACAAATAATAGATCTTATAATCTGTAAGCATGAGATGTTTAGAGTTAACATGTGGATGCTTACTAAAAGTAGTAAAGTTCATTAGATGACCTGCTATGAGACAATAATATGGATGATCTATTCAAATGTCAATGATAGTTTCATCATAGCAATGGTGCAAGTATTCTTAGACTTGAGGTACTCAAGGATATCTTAGATACCAATTCTGTACTTTGACCTCATTCCTTGTTGTCTCATAGAGGTCACTCATAAGGTGGTGATTGGGTACATCTTGAGGTATTTGAAGGTAATTAGGTAGCCAATAAAGGATTCAGCACTCTTGATAAAGGGAATGTATACCCATGGCCTCTTGTCATTATCATCACTCGAGAATCTCTGGCCAGAGCGAAAATGTCATAAAGACAGTATTTGGTGACATATCTAAATGAGTAATGAGTCTCAAGGACAAGATTTAACATCGCTTGGGCTAGGTGTGATGTAGTCAGTCTAGCGGGAGTTGACACATGGTCTATACTCTGAACTGAGTGGGGTACAAAATAGTGAAAGGATGAATTGCATGGATATTGTCTATGGAAAGATTTGTAGTCAAACCACTAACTTTCCGATCAATTGAGGGTAATGATGTGTTGCTAGATACCACTCATGACTTGCTCTAATTAATTATTAATTGGGGTGGCCAATATAACCGAGAACCTAATGGATCACACGCATTGTGTTAGAGAGGTGCCCTAAAAGCAATCACCTTAGGCACTTAATGTACATTTTTGCATTATATTGGTGTTCATGCATACATGAATTGATATAGATCTTAAACCAAATGATGTAGTCCATGATATATAACACAACACGAAGGAAATTATGATTAGATCATGATGGTGAAATTTCTATCATGTGTAAATGTATTTATATCTAAATTATCCCTAGTTATAGGATTAACAAGATGAGATATTATTAATCCAGATAAACTAGCACATGTTATAGTTCTTGATTGGATTAAGTAGTTGATCTCATAAACTATAGACATGAGATATTTAAAGTTAACATATGGATGCTTACTAAGTGTAGCCAAGTACATTGGATGACCTGCCATGAGACAATCATATGGATTATCTATTCATATATCAGTAATAGTCTCACCATTGAAATGGTGTAAGAATCCTTAGACTTGAGGTGTTCAAGGTTATTTTGATATTGATTGCATATTAAAATGGTCCTCAAAATTCCATGTAAATTCAAGTTCAACTATGACTCTATTTAGGAAATTTTGTATAGTCGGTCTTGATAATTAAGTTCTTGATGATTTGGATTATCTAATGAATGAATTTAATTATTCTAAATTGACTCTGAGATGCCTAAATTGATGAGGATGAATTCTGGAATTTTTTTGGAATTATTTAGGAAGAATTTAATTTGGATTAAGAAAGTATTCTCTAATCCTAGTTTGACTAGGTTTTTGGAATACAATTAAAACTAGGATTGTAGAATCCTATTTGGCATCAAACTAATATCTAATTAAGGTAATTTAATTATAAATTAACTACTGGTCATATTAAAATTAGAATTTAAATTTGATTAAAAGATCAAATTCCTTTATGGAAGTTGCATGCAACAAAAGGATAGAAAACTAGTTGACTATTCAATTTTGGGAATTAATTTGATATGATCAAATATATACCCAAATAGCATTATTTCCCTTTGGAAAGTGTTTCTAAATATTTGTATATTGATTTAATGAGATTAAATGTTGATTATAGGATGAATTTCATTAAAGGCCAAATAATTAAATATAAAGTCTCATTTGTTGAAACTTAAGGGAACCTAAATTGTTACTTTTATGATTACTTTTATTTTTACATTAGAGAATGCGTGCTAAGGATGTATGGAATGACATGATTACTTATTTATGGACTAGACCAATATGATTGATCATGCATAGATTATATTGTTTTGGTAAATAGGGTTGTGAGTCCATGCCTTCTCTTAACTTCTCTTATATTTCTTTTATCATCTTATTCCCCTCAAATGTAACTTGAGGCTTTCTTATGAAGAATTTATATAATTAGACTATACAAAATTAGAATAGAATTGAAGTGTAAAGAAGCAAAAAGCCATGGAGTTGGAGCTAAATGCAAGAAGACTTACAAGTTGTAATCTCATGCATCTGCCTAGGTTTGACCTAATCAATCCTTTCATGGCTCAAAGGATTGATGTTAGATATATCCACAATCATGTCCATACAGTTAGTGTAATTAGCTTATATATCTAGATTATGATGTATGGATATTTTATACATGCCAAGTATGATGAGACTAATTAAAATAAAAATCCCTTATTAAATCATATTAAGTCTAATACCTTCCATTAATATGGCAATGAAATGGAGTTCTTTTAAATTTTGGGTTGTTGAGCTTACTCAAGCCCACTCTACAAGAATATATTCAAACCATTGAAATATGATTTCATGATTAATGGGTTGGATTTAATTAATTATATTGATTTGTTGAGCTCACTCAAGGTCAATGTGAATTAGAGGTAATATTGGTTAAATGTACACATATAAAGAGTTGATAGTCCAATGATTTGTGCACACATCAATAGTTGATAGCATTAGATTCGATAGTTGCTTGAAAAATGCAATTTATATGAGATACCTACCAATTGACCTAAGGTGACTTGTTGAGCACACTCAAAGTCATTCTTAGTTGAGATTGGATACTAACCTCTATGAGAATTTCCAACGGGTTCTCTCAGATTCATGGTGAGGGCTATAGGTTCGCAATAGAATAGTGGAACCATAATGTGCGTTTATAAAAGACCTAATAATCATGGATTTAGTACATTCTTCTGCAATCTCATTCTTTACATCTAGATTGTTAGAATGATATCATTTAATGTGAATTTATGCTCAACTCCGAGTCAAACAAATTGACTAACCTGAACTTCTTGATTGGCTTAAATTGAGAATGATTCTCAAAATCGAAAGGTTTGCCTATATCTTGGAACAGCCACTTTCCACCCTTCCTGCTAGAGATGCCTATGTTATGAACAATTGGTATACAAGAAGCTTTTGGATGATAGTTAATGGTTCTATATCATCCAAACTTCAAAGTAACATGGAAATGGATGAAGATACCATTATGTACCATCTGAGGGAGATGGATAATGAGCAAGCTTATGTCGAGAGGTATGAGATATCTATATTGCTCTTCCACTTCATGATGATATAGGGGACATCTCCAATGTATCATGCATTGAAGATAAATAGGAAAAGATAAAGAGATGGCCTAAAAGATACTTGCTTCCATTACGATAAGAGTTGCAAATGGAAGTGGAAATAGAAAGCTCGTTTGGAGTCTTTTAAGAAGGATACAACATTAGATGCACCTTCTACTTTGAGTATTTTGATGTTTGAGGATAATATTGTTCCTAATACATATTTATTAGATATCAAATGTATGTCTAACATATACATGATATGCAATACTTAGGGAATAATAGATAGCTCAAGTGAGAGTGTGAGACATATGTCTTTTGGTTATAAAACAAAAGTTGCCACATTAGCTATATGAGCTTATGTTTTGACACTTCATAGTGAGCTCATTCTAAGAATTAGACAATTGCTAATTTATTTAAGTAATATTAAGAATATTATTTTGTTTAAAAAGTTGAACAAATTTTCTTCATTTAACTATTAAGAGCAATCATTGTTCTATATGGTTGAATGATATTTTTTATGAAACTAAAACATTGTGCAATAAAATTTATATTCTTTGTATGTCTAATTTTGTCCTCAAATATAAATATAAAGCGTTGATAACCTTAAACCATCAATTTTATGGCATTGTCAACTTCATCATATAAATGAGTTGTTAACTAGTTACACAAGCATAATAACTTTGGCTCATATGATTATAAATCATATGACATGTGTAAATCTTATTTATTAGATAAGATGACAAAATTACCTTTTAGTGGAAATAGTGAAAGTGCTAATGGGCTTTTGGACCTTATACATAAAGATGTATATGGCCCAATATTCATGCACGTCATAAATGGTTTTATATGCTTCATTACCTTAATAAATGATCACTCATAATTTGGGTAATTGTATTTAATGAAATACAAATTTTGAAATCTATGAAAGGTTCAAAGAATTCAAAATTGAAGTAGAGAAACAACTTGATAAAATTATTAAGATACTTAGATTAGATCAAAGTGGAAAATACTTAAGCCAATAGTTTCAAGGTTATCAAAGAGATAATGAGACTTTATCTCACATGCCACAATATGATTATTGGACATGGAGAGGTTTAAGTTGAGCTTTACAAAACTTCTTAAGTTCCTTTTAGGGTTATGCACTTAGGACTATTGTTTACTAAACAAAGTCACTTATAAGTTAATTGATGTTACTTTATATAAGATATGAAATAACATAAACCTATTCTTTTGTGCATAAAAGATTAGGATTGTCCTACTTATGAAGTAGACAATGTTAGACTAGCTGAAAGCTAAGCCTAACCAAGTGTTTATTTATGGGATATTCAAAAGAATCATTTGGATATCATTATTGGAACAAAAGTTGTTTGTTTCAAAGTATGTTATCTTTTAAGAGAAATGGTTTCTTCTACAAGAAAATAGTGACAAAAGTTGTTTGTTTCAAAGTATGTTATCTTTTAAGAGAAATGGTTTCTTCAAAAAGAAAATAATGGGAGCGAGATTGAACTTGAAGAACTTTAAGATGCTTAAACAAGACACAAATCAACTGACAAAACCCATAACTATTATTCATATAGATGAAGTAATAGTAAGGCCTTATGAAACACAAGATCTTCATGAATCTAGTAGAATACAAGTTGTTCCCCGGAGATATAAATCTCTTATAAGTGAATAAAAGATCATATTACTTATAAAGGATTATGAGCTTATTACTTATGAAGAAGTTTTGAAAAGTTTAGAATATGGCTAATAGCTAAAAGCCATAAAGTCCGAGATGGATTCCATATTTAATAAGCCAAGTATGGACTTTCGTTGACCCATCAAAAGGGATAAAATCCATTAGGTGCAAGTGAGTTTTCAAAAGGAAGACCGATATGGAAGGTAATTACCTATAAAGCTAGATTAGTAGCTGAAGGACATTGTCAAAGGCAAAAGTTGACTATGACAAGTCTTTTACACCATATACTATGCTTAAATCCTTAATATTACGCAATGCCATTGCAACTCATCAAGATTGTTGCCCAAACAATCACCAAAAAAAAGAAGGGGGGAGGGGGATGAATTGGTGGGAAGTTAAAAAATTTTGTACTCACAAGATAGTAGAAGAAGAAGAGAAGATTGAGACACAAATTTTCTAGAGGTTCGGGTGTTAACTAACCCTATTCCTCTCCCAACTTAGATTGGGTATTCACTAATCTAATCACTTATATTATAATTTTGGAGTTTTAACAAGCTCACTTCCAACTAGGTGTTTTATCAAGGTTAACACTCAATCCAATTTTTCCTTGTGTTTTGTGGCTCACACAACAACCAATTCCTTATAATTTGGCTCACATTACCCAATTACAAGACAACCCAAGTGTTTTAAGATTAACACTTGAATCCTTACACAAAACAATTAATGAAAGGATTGAGAAAATAAATTTCAATAGCTTTTGGCACTTGTTAAGTTGTTGAATCTAATTAAATGGCCTTTTGATAAGGTATTTATATTGATTACCTACCAATTAGCCATTGCAAAGTGATGTCATAACTCTTTCTAACATTCTCTTACAAGTGCATTTAATGCTGTTTGCAAAGAGAATTGTCTCAGTCGGGAAATGCCCAATTTTGATATGTGGCAGCTTCTGATTAATTGAAAATTCTAACGGCTAGTTTTTATTCAATTGTCCCAGTCGGGACTCCAAGTGTTCCGGTCGGGACTTGCCCAATGATGCTACTGCTAGGAACTTGGGTCTTCTTAGCTTTAAATGAGTCCCGATCGGGACTACCATTCCCGGTCAGGACCTAAGTTAGTTTGACTAAGAGTGTTTTGACTTTCTGACGATATGGCACACTTTGATGGTGTTTTCTCTTCAATGGTCACATCTTTTTGAATGTCCCGCTCGGACTGCAACCATTCCCGGTCGGAAAATTGAGTGTCTCAGTCGAGACATACCATGTCCCGGTCTGCTTTTGCTACTGGAACTTTTAGATCATCATCTTGCAAAGTTTTTTGGTATGGATACTTGCTTTGCTTGGTCTGTACTACAGTCCCGGTCGGGAGTTACACGTCTCTAAGAAATTCTTGAGTTGTTCAATGAGGAAACCTTAACAAATGTGCTGAAACTTTGAACACTATCAAAACAACACTTAACAAAGATGTTAGTAACAATTAATTTGATTATCAATATCAAAATAGAGAGCAATCACCCTACGGTTAACAATCTCCCTTTTTTTTTATTTTGACAATCAAACTAGGCAAAAATATCAAATTGATAGTTCTATAATCAAATTAACACATTGAGTAATATGTATTCAAAGTTTCATATCAGTTGAAGATGTAAAACATATTAAATAGCAAAAGTCAAAAGTCAACCTTAATACCTAAAACCATTTTTTAATAGAAAAGCACTTAGTCTTTCATACCATGCTCTAGGGGCTTGCTTTAATCCCTATAAAATTTTAGTTAATTTATAGACATGATTTAGAAAAGCATGATTTTCAAAACTGAGAGGTTGTTCAACATGTACTTCTTCTGATATAAAACCATTTAAAAATGCACTTTTTACATCAATGTGAAAAAGCTTAAAGTTCATATGGCATGTATATGCTAACAAAATGTGTATGGCTTCTAATCTTGCTACAAGGACAAATGTTTCATCATAATCAATGCCTACCTCTTGGTTGTATCCTTTGGAAACCAATCTAGCCTTATTTCTTATGATGTTACCATCCTCATCCGATTTGTTCCTATAGACCCACTTACTACCAATGATTGGGTAGTCACTAGGTCTTGGAACTAAGGCCCAAACTTCATTTCTCTCAAATTAATTGAGTTCCTCTTGCATAGCAATCACCCAACTTTCCTCATCCAAAGCCTCACTAATTGACTTTGGTTCAATTTGAGATACACATGCAAGATTAGAATCAAGGAATTTTGAACGAGTACTTACACCTCTTGAAGGATCACCAATGATTTGCTCCTTTGGGTGGTTTCTTGCATATCTCCCTTCCCTTTGTAGCTCATTGGTCTTTTGCTCTTAAGCTTGGGATTGATCCTCTACTTGTAGTTGCTCCTTATCAAGGTCATTCCTTTTTGGACGTATTTCTTGTTCTTCTTGATCAAGGTTGAGATTTTCCATGGAACCTACAACATCATTCAAAGAAATACCTTTCCCAAGATCAAGTGTATATGATTCATCAAAATTAACATGCACAGATTCTTCTACAACTAATGTTCTTTTATTAAATACTCTATAGGCTTTGCTAGAGGTGGAATAGCCAAGAAATATGCCTTCATCCGACTTTGAGGCAAATTTTCCAAGATTGTCCTTGGTATTTAGTATAAAGCATTTACAACCAAATACTCTAAGCTATGAAATCTTGGGTTTTGTTCAATTCCAAAGCTCATAAGAGGTTTTATTCAAAATGGGTCTTTTGAAAACATGATTTACAATATAGTATGTCATTTAGTGGCTTCCACCCAAAAATAAGTTGGTAGACCATATTCATTAAGCATTGTTCTAGCCATTTCTACCAATGTTCTATTTTTCCTTTCAACTACTCTATTTTGTTGAGGAGTTCTTGGTGTTGAAAAATCATGAGAAATACCATTTTCCAAATAATAATTTTCGAAAATTTTGTTTTCAAATTCTTTGCCATGATCACTTCTAATTTTAGAGATACAATATCCCTTCTCATTTTGAACTCTTTTGGCCGGGTACTTGAAGTTTTCAAAATATCACTTTTATGAGCTAAGAAAATTACCCAAGTAAACCTAGAGTAATCATCAGCAATAACAAATGCATAGTGTTTTCTCCCAACTAACTGCTCCACCATTAAGTGTGAACATATAACCTGACTGGGATTTTGAGCCTTCCTTGTCAGATTGGTAGCTGGCATTGGTATACCTGGTTACTATAAGGTTTCTATCTCCATGTATTAAGAATACATCCTTAGTCCTTTTCAAGTACTTAAGGATATTCTTAACAGCCACCTAATGATCCTTACTAGGGTCCTATTGGTCTCTACTCGTGACACTTAGAGCATGTGATACATTGGTTCTTATACATATCATAGCATACATGATTGATCATATGGCGGAAGCATATGGAATCATACTCATATGTGTCCTCTCATCTTGTGCCTTTGGACATATAGATTTTGAGAGAGTAACTCCATGGGTAATAGGAATATATCCTCTCTTGGACTGCTCTATGCTAAACCTCTTTAGCACCTTGTCTATGTATGTAGACTATGAAAGACCAAGCAAACTTTTATATCTATCTTTATAGATCCTTATCCCCAAAATGTAGGCTGCTTCTCTAATATCTTTCATAGAGAAATTCTTGGATAACTAGATTCTGATCAATTGCAAGACTGAGACATCATTTTCCATTAGCAGTATGTCATCTACATATAACATAAGGAACACAATTGCACTCCCACTAACCTTCTTATATACATAAGGCTCATCTGGAATTTGTGAGAAAACAAACTATTTGATTGTCTTATCAAATCGGATATTCCAACTTCTAGATGCTTGTTTCTATTAGAGATGTGCCCAAAAAGCAATCGCCTCATGCACTTAGTGTACATTTTCATAAAGGCATTCTTTCATTATATTAGTATTCATTTGTATATGAATTGATATAGATCTTAAACTGATTAATGAAAGTCCATGATATGAAACATAGCAGGAAGGAAATTATGATGGGATCATGATAATGAGATTCCTATCATGTGTAATTATGTTAGAATCTAAATTATCTCTAGTCATAGGATCAACAAGACAGGACATTATTGATCCAGATAGACTAATACATGTTATACTCATTGATTGGATCAATTAGTAGATCTCATAAGCTGTGAGTATGAGATGTTCAAAATTAACATGTGGATACTTACAAAGAGTAGTCAAGTACATTGGGTGACCTGCTATGAGACAATCTTATGGATTATCTATTCAAATGTCAATAATAGTCCTATCATAGCAATGGTGCATATATCTTTAGACTTGAGGTACTTAGGGATATCTTGGATACTGATTCTGTTCTTTGACTCCATTCCTTATTGCCTCATAGAGGTCACTCATAAGGTGGTGATTAGGTATAGCTTAAGGTATGCAAAGGTAATTAGGTAGCCAATAGAGGATTCACCACTCCTGATAGAGGCAGAGTATACCCACAGCCTTTTATCGAGATCATTACTCAAGAATCTCTGGCCAGAGGGGAAACTTCCTGAAGATGGTCTTTAGAGACATTTCTAATAGAGTAATGAGTCCCAAGGACAAGATCTAACATCACTTGGGCTAGGTGTGATATAGTCAGTCTTGTTGGTGCTGACACATAGTCCATGCTCTAAACCGAGTGGGGTATGGAATGGTGAAATGACAAATTACACATATTGTTGTTTATGGAAAGGTTCGTAGTCAAACCACTGACTTTCTAATCAATTAGGGGTCATGATGTGTTGCTATATACCGCTCATGACTTGCTCAAATTAATTGTTAATTCAGATGGCCAACATAACTGGGAACCTAATGGGTCACATGCATTGGAAGTGTGAATAATGAGTAAAATGGCCTTGGATGAAATCTCAAATTATGAGAGAATTATTTAGGGCCGAATTATTTAGGGTGGGGGAGAGTTGTAGACTCGCACGGGCCCATGCCTATCAACTTGCCTACCACAGGTTCATGGCAGGCTAGTGCCTACGAGCTGGGCAAGCCCAGCGCGCATGCAGCTGGCTGAATTGAATTTGGCCCCTAAACCTATTTTGGTAATTTTTCCAACCCTATTATGTTTAAAAACACCTATAAATAGTACTTTTCATCAGAAAAATATTGTAGCCTCCATAGAAAATTATTAGATAATTTTTCTTCAATTTTCTCTCCAGAACACTTTTCTTTGCTAGCACATAGATAGTGTTCAAGGCTTTAACCTTTTGAGGTTTCATTCTTCTTTTCCACATGGATTTGAAGGGTTTTGATCATGTATCACATGCATATAACACAGCAAAAAATAAAATTTTGAAAACCTGAATCAAAAGATTATACATGTGCCAATTAAAACTAATTTAACCAAAGAAAATTCAGAATTTATACCTTTATAATTTCTTAATTTTTCTTCAACTTCTCACCATGTTGGATTGTAGCAAACCACAACAATCCAATCTTGGATTGTCTCTAACCACATCCATGCAAAAAGGAGAGGATGAAACCACTAGGGAGATGGCTTGAACATACCTCAAAATGCTAGTAATGGTGTATGTTCATATGATAAGAAAATTAAACTCTTTAATTTTCTTGTTGTCTCCAAAAATTTTTCTTCTCCCCAAAATTTTTCCTGGTTTATTTTCTGTCTTTTGAGGTCTTTTAGATCCAAAATAAAATCAGAAAAATAGGTCCAAATTAAAGAGAGTAGAAAGTGAAGAGGCATGAATAGTAAAAAGGTTTAAATGGCCATTTAGGCCATTTGAGTGCTACTTGCGGGCAGTTGTACGCCAGCGCGCACAGCAGCCCACCTGGGCCAGCTGAGCAGGCCCAGCTGGACTACCTGGCAGGCCAATCGGTAGGCTTGCCAGGCTAGCGGGCCCATACTGGCCCATCAACCCCCCCGAGCGATTTTTTCCCGCGATCTTATCGCGAACCGACTCGAAATAATTTTCTCATATTTTGGATCTCATCCTAAGCCATTTTACTCATTCTTTACATCTCCAAAGCGTGTGACCCATTAGGTTCCCAGTTATGTTGACCACTTAAATAATCAAATAATTTAAACAAATCATGAGCGGTATGTAGCAACACATCATGATCCCCAATTGACCGGAAAGTCATGGTTTGACTACGAACCTTTCCATAGACAACAATATGTGCAATTCGTCCTTTCACCATTCTATACCCCACTCGGTTCAGAGCATGGACTATGTGTCAGCTCTCGCTAGATTGACTACGTCACACCTAGCCCAAGTGATTTAAGATCTTGTCACTGAGACTCATTACTCAATTAGACATGTCACTAAAGACCATCTTCATGACAGTTCCACTCTGACTAGAGATTCCCGAGTAATGATCCCAACAAGAGGCCGTGGGTATACTTTCCCTCTATCGGAGCGGTGAATCCTCTGTTGGCTACCCAATTACCTTCGAATACCTCAAGCTGCACCCAATCACCACCCTATGAGCGACCTCTATAAGGCAACAAGGAATGGAGTCAAAGCATAGAATCAGTATCCAAGATATCCTTGAGTACCTCAAGTCTAAGGATACATGCACCATTGCT
>CATIWF010177560.1:0-13041 GCA_949630135.1 Balakata baccata
AGAAAAATCAAGAAATTATAAAGGTATAAATTCTGAATTTTCTTTGGTTAAATTAGTTTTAATTGGCACATGAAAATCCTTTGATTCGGGTTTTAAAAATTTTTATTTTCCGCTGCGTTATATGTATGTGATACATGATCAAAATCCTTCAATTTGGTGGAGCGCTAATAAGAGAGATTGGATTAGCTGTATTGCAAGAATCAAAATCTGCCTTTGAAATCTCAGCTCTACAATGGCCAGAAAAACCTGATGAGATAATGCTCGTCGGTGCCATTAGTGATGATCTTTTCAAGGCTGGATTAAGTATTTTTTAAAAATATTTTACTATAATTTTTAATACTGTATATTGAAAATATTAATTATTTTATTCTTGCTGTTTAAATTGGACTTAAAGATGAAGTAAATACATATTTAAGAATGAGCTTAAATAAAAACAATAGTATAAAAATTTAATTAAACGGAAAAAAAAATGTGACTGGGTCAAATAACTCGTTATAGTTCAAGGGCTTGAAAATGGGTTTTGCCATTCTTGTAATTGTAATTCACGAAAAAAATAAAAATAAAAAAGGAAAGGGGAGGGAGGGAGGGAGGGAGGGAGGGAATGAGGGAGGGAGGAGAGAGACAAGAGAGAGAAGGAGGAGCAGAGATAGTGAGAATGAGAATGAGAATGAGAAAGCAAAAGTGAAGGATAATTTTGTCAATTTAAAAATAAGTACTCTTAAACTTAAAAATTTATTTCCAAATTCTATCAATTTTAATGAAATTTGATTTAGTTATCACCAATTTCATGGCATTGATTTATAGGAATTTCAAATAAATTCTCACTCAAACCAAACATACAAATTTTGAAATTTTAAATGAATTTCATAAAATTTTGTAAAATTCATTTATACCAAACAGACCCTAAAGTCATGCAGATAATTTATAACAAATTCTATAGAATTGGACCATAGAATTTAATGTCTAAATATTTATGTTACCTTTAGAATTTGAAAGCGTTCATCTTCTGTTGGTGTGGTAACTTCTATTTCAGCATCAAAACGCCCTGACCTTCTTAGTGCAGGATCAATTGCATCAACTCTGCTCCAAGAATATCATATGTTGCACGTCAGACTCAAAAAAAGAAATTGATAATGCAGGTGTGGGACAATCATTTAAATGGTCCAACAACTGATCCAACATGGTTAAACTCACACAACTGTTCAGCTATAGCATCCCTTGGAAGAACAAAGTTAAGGATTTCCTGATAACTCGCTAAAAATCAGGTGACTTTTAGCATTTGAGGATGCAGCATTGCACATAATTTTTCGGCAACGAACCATTAATGCAGTTCCATAAATGACAAAATAGAGCTAGCAGCCCTCAACAAGTCGACAGAAATGGACAAAAAAACCGAGATTAAAAATATAAAACCTTGATCCGATTAAACTTAGTTACAACAAAATTAGCCTGGCAAGTGCAGAATACAAGCTTTAAAGAGTGCAAGTAACACTTCTTTTGACATGACACATTTTGATGTATAAAAACAAAGCTCAGGATGAGAGAACATTTTATGATAATCTTTGCATCTGATTATTTGCATTTCTGTCTAATACAACAGGGCCTCACTGGGCATAATGTAAGAAAACAACCTGTTAGTTGATGCAACCACAACAACGTGTGCTGAAGATGTACCAGAGTTTCTATTGGCATCCATCAAAGTAAAGAGTTGAGAGGCTAAGCGAACATCCTGCTCTCGCCTGCAGTTAAATGTCTAATTTAAATATGTAGGAGAACTCAACCTTTTCCCCACTGTATTCAACACAGAACAAACCCAGAAAGAAAACGAACAACAAACAAACTTCCACTGATTAGAAGGTACAAAAATAAGTTTTTTCCTAATTTCAGATAATTGAAAACACTATATTGGAGAATACAGATCATATGGATGTCAATACAAACAAACCAAATAAAAATCATGCTTTCTTCTGTACCTTAAATTACGTCGAGGACATAATGCGTCTATTTCATCTATAAAAATCACCGATGGCTTGCCTGTCAACGCATGAGATTCTGCATCTGAAAATGCTTCACGCAATATTTTTTCACTTTCTCCAGCATATGATTTATGAACAGTATGCGGACTTGATGAACATAGCCACAAATTGAAACAAACACAAGACAATCAAATAAGGCAAACATTTCACAACGAAAATTAATATTCAACCAAATTTTAATCATCACTACCAAATAACAATAATGAAGGAAATGAGACAAAAATAGGTTAGTACCTGAGGACAATCAAATGTGCACCGCACTCCCGAACAACAGCTCGTACCAAACTTGTCTAGGAAAGATTGAATAAAAGATGAAATCTCCAATGTATTTGACCCAAATAATAATAATAATAAGAAAAAAAAAAATTCAGCTACCAAATCTTACAAAATCCATTAACACAAATAGTTTCATATGTTAATTTATCCACAGTTCCACCAGGCTCCATTTTCTTCAATTGAAAACCCAATCATGCAGTAAAGGAAAAAGGAAAAAAAATCTCCTAATTTTCAAGGTAATACCAGTATGGCTCAAAGTTTTTGACAAGAGAGATTCAGATACCTTCCCAGTTCCTGGTGGACCATACAGTAGTAAACCTCTTGGCCACTGAAGCAAAAAAAAAATGATAAATGCAATCACAAAAGATAATGACCCAAGTATGCAAGTATAGTGCAAATCAATAAAAGTTCAGGTACTTTAAGACCAAGCCTTTTAGCTTCATGAGGATAAAGAAGAGGGAAAGAGATGAGTTCTCTTAGAGCTTCAAGGGCTGCTTGATTTCCAGCAATTGCTTCTTCAGCTCTCCACTCCTCGTTTCCACTTTCATCTATGTTGTTGGTACTGCAGCTGCTACTGCAATGCATTTCCATCTGCATGACAGGTCGTTTCTTGGGATAATGCATTAAAAATTGACAACCAAAGTCTAAAGTAATAAAATGTGAACTTGAAGAATTTGCTCTTATGATCAAATATTTGTGCTATTACTTCACTCCACTTTTTTAGTAACCCCATAGGTTCAAGCCAAATTGAAATATAAAAGCACCTATTCAATATTTCTTAAAAAAAAAAAAAGAAAATTCAGATAAAACATTATTTTGCTTAAAAGATTCGAACCAGACAACCTAAGAATAATAAAAATTTCAGATAGACAAATACTGTTTGATAGGAAAACTCAAAGTATGATGAGGTTGTACCTTTCTGATAGCAGCAGCACAGAGCAGGAATGTTGCAAAAAAGTATATTCCAGCAGGTGAATATGCACCAACAAGTCTTTGATGACAGATTGGCAGATGAACTAAAAGGGAATAAGAGAAAAAGAAGAAAAGAGAGGGAGGGGGGAATGAGAGAAAAAGAAGAAAACAAGGATTAGTTGAACCAAGTAAAAAAAAAAAAAAGCCAAGTGTATAAAGACTCAACTTTTGTTGATCAAATTATGGGTGAGCAATGGTCACTTTGGTTAATTAACCAACTGAACTGAATTAACTGAAAACCAAAAAATCATCCTATTGGGTTAAACTGCTCACTGAACAAACTCCTCAATTAACTGACAAAATTAATTGAATTAATTCGGTTTGTTCAGTTAAATTCACCAATTTACTGAAATTTACACAATCATTCCTCACCCCCAAGTTTAACAACCTATTTGAGTTCAAAAACCTAAAAGTTAACACAATTCAACATAAATAATTTGAAAATTACAACACCAATTAAATGTAAGTCAATTATAAATAATTTAGTCAATTATGCTTTAGAAATTTCAATACTTACACCATTCAGCACTTAAATGTAGTTACATTTTCTGGGGTGAATTTCACTCACGGTTCTCCAATTATATAACTCGTAACAATTCGGTACCTGAAAAATTATTTGTAACACAAAAGTACCCCAATTATGTAAATTGTAACAACTCAGTACCTCAAAAATTATTTGTAACACAAAAGTACCTCAATTTTTATTTTGTAACACAAAAGTATCTCAACTTTTATTTAGTAACTAAATAGTACTTTCGTCTGACTGTTAGTCTCTATAACATAAGTGTGATATAAAATATCCACATCAGATAAATTTTAATAAAAATAAAATTAGCTGTAATATTCATATCAGATAAATTTCAATTTTACTGACTGAGTATTACAACTAATTTTATTTTTATTAAAATTTATCTGAGCTTTTTTATGTTATACTTTTATTAGAGAAACTAAGGAGTGTTTGACAGTACTGTTGAGTGTTTCAAAAGCAAATTTTGAATTTTTTTGATTTAATTAACTAATTTTTTTAATTTTTATGAATTGTTTTTTTTTTCAAATATGTTTATGGAAAAAATATTTATTTATATGTATCTACCAAAAATAGTTTTCAAAACTCAAAAAAGTTAAAAATACAAAATTTTTTTCCCGAAAAGCGTTTTTTCCAAATACAATGCTAAATGAACCCTAATAGTTGAAAACATAAATACTATTTAGTTACAAAATAAAAGTTAAAATACTTTTGTATTACAAATAATTTTTAAAATACTGAATTGTTACAATTTATATAATTGAGGTATCTTTGTATTACAAATAATCTTTGAAGTACTGAGTTGTTACAATTTATATAATTTGGGTACCTTTGTGTTACAAATAATCTTTCAGATACCAAGTTGTTACGGGTTATATAATTGGAGGACCGTGGGTGAAATTCACCCCATTTTCTGGGATAATTTTCAGTTTTAACAAATACCATCAAAGTCAATTAATAATAATTTCGCAGCAAAGAATATAGTGACCCGGAAAGCAGAGGAAGAATTTTTCATTTCATATTAGTAAATTACAGATTTAATCATATTGCCTTAATGGATAACTGACAAGAACAATACCAGTATTTTTCAGTCCAAAGCACAAGAAAACCAACCCACACCCAAATACCATCAGCATAAAATCTTAACTTGGAATGCAACTTTAAGTATATGGGAATTAGCCTAAAAAATGACAGGCCAACAATTAGCATTAATAAATACCATCAACTAAAGCAGACACTGAATAATTCATCGATAAGAAATATAACTCAAGAATGATTTAACCAAACTGAATATCTATAAATGAAAAACTGATAATCAATTTTGCCAAAATATAGCACAATGTAGAGTCCCCAAATTTAGTAGAAACTTATGATTTTATAATTAGAAACAAAGGGAACTAAGAACACAAGGCAAAACCAGATTCTCAAACTTGTTCTCTAATCACCATTTCCAATTTCTGCCATTATATTTCAAGCAATGGGTCTCACCACAGTAATTTCAAACTTCCATTAAATCCAATTTCTTCCATTAAATTCCAAACAGTGTAATCTTCTAGGCTTGCTTGCATACGACTGTAAAAGTGTGAAGGAGAGGAGAAGGAATTAAAATTCAATGAAAGTTAACAAATTTAACCTTCACTTGCTGAACCGGAGAGAAGGACTGAATGATAGCCTGCAAGGAAGCGACATGAGAAGAGCGCTGGCGACGTTACTTCTCAGTGTGGCTTAGGGTGGCGGCGAGCCACCGTGAGGCTGACAGGACAGGCAGGGCTCCTTAGATTTTCACTTAGGAAGTAACTAAAACAGCCAAAAGTTGGGAATCAGAAAGAACTATAATTAAGAAAATTATTATTTACTCATTGTATATGGTTTTAAACATCCTCCGATACGTTACATATCATCCTAACGTTCGATTCCAATATCGATACGATACAGGATATGATACTATAAATATTTTTTTGCTAGTTATTTTTTAAAAATTTACGGTGCCGACAGACGATACTGTCTGATTCAGTCTAATACCGGTACACTGATTCCGACACCAATTCCAGTACAATACGCAAAACCGTTATTTAAAACTTTGGTATCAGTATCATCTAGAAGTTTAAAAATTATGTGATTTGGCATTTATTTTTACTATATTTAATTAAGGCTTAATTACAAAAAAAGCCACGAACTTTTACACTTTTAACAGGCATAGCACCAACTTAAAGTAGGATTAATACATAAACTATTGATTGTTTGAACGAATCTAACATCTGGCGAATAAAGTGGTCTATTTTCACTGATGTGGCACCGGAGCTCAATTAATTAAAAAAATAAAAAAGGTCCAGTCAACACATCTAAATAATGAGTCATCTTATAACACTAACAGAAAAAGTCATGAATTTCAAAAATTACTACAAAAAAATTCCTAAAGTAAACCCTCAACTCAAATCAAATTAACCACCTAAACTACAGCCTCAAAAAAATCCTAAACAACAGTTCCTCTCTCTCTCTCTCCCTCCATTGATCCCCATCCATCCTTCCCTCTCTACACTCCCTTGCTCTATCTCCCTCCGTCTCTCCCCATCTCTCTTTCCCTCTCTGCAGACTATCCTATTCCCCAAAAAATCCTACTTCACTGATTAGAAGCAGTATGGTTATTTAATAGTAGGTTAAGGACCATAAAATAACAAGAGCTTGAGGGCCCAAAATTATCATTCACACAAGAAACTCACAGTTCAGGACATAATTGCATAAATCTAAGAGCATCTCATGGGTAGATTTCATCAAGGCAGACTGATCTCAACCTATCTTCGAGGGAAAACTGGAACACAACAAGTCAAAACCAAAAGAATATTTAATATTCATAGCCACCCACCAATATTATCGACTGATCTCACCTCGCACTTGGTGTGGGTAGACCAAGGACGGTGGTGCTTTGACTGTCCTTGCAAAGATGATGTCGGCGGACTACAAATTGGCCGGAGATCTGACAGAGAATGGGTTGAGCGGAGGCGGGATTGGACTGGTCTTCGGCTTCGACGGCGACAGAGGTGGTGATGGAGCTTAGAGAAGCCAAAGGTTGGTGTTGATGAGATTAAAGGAATTACAGAAACAGGAGGGCTAATTTCATCAAATACCAGTAAAGGGACAATTTTTTGTTTTTTCACTTAGGTTTAGTTTAGGTAAAATCACTTCGATTTTCTAGTATTCAACAATAAAGTCTCTATTAGCATCATAATAAAGTCTTAATTGACACATAATATATATATGTATTGTATCACCATATAAATTAGATCGAATGTTATTTTACAGATTAAATAAAGATATAACATCTTCGCTACTATCATTTTTAATTTATAATACTGATATAAATATAAAATTATAAGTATATTTTATGTTTTATTTAATATCTATATATCTTATTTATCAACTGAAATATTATTACAATTTTTTGGGTTATTAATTACTAAAGCTAAATTATAATTAAATAATTTATATAATATAAAAATTAAGTAATTTTAATATAATAATATTAAAATTAAGTAATTGTAGATAAAAGTAAAACAAGGAGAGAAAAATTGGGTTCAGGGCAGAGAGAAAAATTGGAGTCTTTTTTACCTGACCCGTCATATTTTATTGTTTTTTAAGTACATCGATGTTGACATAAGCAGGAGTTACCGGGTTTTTTTTTACTATTTTAAAATTTAACTGAAAAATTACGTAATTTAACAAAAATAAAAGTAAAATATACTAGATAAATGGTATAAATTTTAAATCTTAAAAAAATATTAGTAATAGTTATTTTTCCACAAAATTATTTACTAAGTAATAGCTGAAATTATGTTAAAAAGATTGGAGAACAGAAAGAAAGACAGTAAAAGATAAGAACCACGACTACATGACCAGGATATTGCAATTACGCAATAGATTTTGACTCAGTCTCAACAATTTTGCCATATTCACTAAACCAAACCGAAATTTTGGTTTAGTGAGACCTATCTAATTAGACTACCTAATCGAAATAGCCCGCAATAATTCAGGTTCGATTATGTTTTCATTTGGTTCCATTCCTTCTGTTAAAACCCATGTATGCTTAATTATCCCTAGATCGCATAAACCCTTATTCTTTCTTGGAAAAAGAAAACATATATATTTTGTTGGAATTTTAAGAATTTGAGCAAGTTAATTTTTTAATCAAAAAATTTATTTAAAATTGTTAATTTATTCAATTGACTTCTTTAGTTATCAAATTTATTTAGTTGATTCTCTTATTTATCAATTTTTTACTAATTTAATCTCTATTTATAGAACGCTTTACATCTACTTAATGATAGATAAAACCAAAATTGTAAAAACTAGTCTGGTCAATGAACTGCAAAAAGTAGTGAGTCACAGATTTAAAGTTGAATCAGGATTGAACCGAAATCGAACCGATATTTTCATAAAATATAATGTCTCATATATAATAAGACATAATTTGTCTCATACATAACAAAAATGAAAAATAAGTTGTTGAAAGTCATTTCTAGTGCTCAAAACTAATAAAAAAAATGTTGATTTATGATTAATTTATCATTTTTATCAATTTAAATAATATTTTTATGGAAATCAAACTAATTTAAAAAAATAATTTATATATACAATTTTTATAATGTTGTATATTAATATTGAAGATAAAAATATTAAAATTTAACTTTATAAATATACATGATTCTTAAATAATGTAAACAATTTTATAAATAATTAATATAAATATTGATGATATTATATATATATATATAATAAATTTTTTATTAACAAATAATTAATTTCTAAATTAAACTAATAAATATATAATATTACAAATATCTAGACTTTTTATTAAAAAAATATCATTACATAAATATATAATTGATTTTAAATTAAAATAACATTTTATATTAATAAAATAACTTATGCTAAAATTTTTAGAAATATATATTATTAATAATAAAATAGAAATGAATATATAAATATTGTCAATAATATAAATATATATGTTATACCTAATATATTATATATAATTTATTTACTTTACACTCAAGGTACTAGTTGGAGGGTGGTACAGTGGTTAAAGGCTATAACCTAACTCTTCGTATCAAATCCCAGCAGCACTAAATACACAATTTTCCTCATCATTTTCAACTGGACAAACCAGATGAATAGTAACCGGATCACTAGTTTCCGATTCAACCGTTTTTAGTTTAATTTGAATGATCTCCTATTTTAGAGTTCAAAACCGACCGATCTAAAATCCGATTTTTAGTTAAACACGTTGAACCGATCGATACAGTCTGATTTTTACCATAATGAATTAAGACATATGACTACACAAACTTTCAATTAGTCCCATATATATCTTTTTTTTTTTTTTGCTTAATTACCGAGAAATTCATAATTCTTTGCACTTTGTACAACCCTACCACTACCTTCGGGAACCTACAAACTAATATATATCATTTTCAATTTTTTTAACAATTTTTGCTTCCAATCAAATAAAAGGTCTTCCAACGCCTATATAGACACCGGTTTTTTTTTGAGAGGGAAGAAAATGTTTACTCGACTTGGCGGAGTGCCTTGTCAGCACTAACAAAACAGTGCATTATTGGTTTATCAACAGAAAAAAAAAAAAAAAAAATTTTAAAAAAACCTAACATTACACTAAGCCATACACGTGTCTTGATGACCTCCCATCATCATCATCCCACCATTCCACCATCATAAATTCAATCAAACCCTATCGATACTCTTCTTCCTCCAAAACTAACCCTCCACCAACCCCACCGCCACCTGTAATGAGACCATCACTGCCAGTATCAGCGCACCACCATCTCCTCCTCCTTTCCACTTCCTCATCATCATTCTTCTTCTTGCTCTTTGATTTATCTTCAAAATTCTTTGACTTTAGAGTTTTAGGAGTTTATACGCATCTTTAGAAAAAAATCTCTAGCAAAAAAGCTAAAAAAATTTAATGAAGACAAAGAGATGGCTTGAATTGATCTAGGTAATATTGGATTTTGGGGTTGACGCAAATGCCTTCTCTTGATCTGATGTAATAAAGTCATTTTCTGATCTTGGGGACGTGAGGCTCGATAAATCCTTTTTCATGGGGGGTGATTATGGTTTGTGATTTTCATTAAAATATATATATAATAAAATTTTAGAAGAGAGAGAAATTAGAGATAAAAGAGGTGGAGAGGAAAGAGAGGAAGAAATTATTGAAAGGGAAGAGCGATGAGATAAATAAAAAATTATAAAAAAAAAAATAAAGAAACATTAATGAAATAAATTGATGGCTTTGAGATTTTTGTACTAAACTAAATAGCAAATTAGGTTTAGAGAAAGAAATTGAAGAGATGAAAAAGAGAGTAACAAGAGATGAAAGGATAAGATAGAGATAGAAATCGGAAGAAAAGAAAAGATGGGAAAAAGGAGGTGACGGAGGAGGAAAGTAGTGAGAGAAAGGGAGGAAAGAAAAAAAGATGGAGATAAAAGGTAATTTAGTTGCTGCTCTTTATTTTCCTGCATTACCGCATTTTTTTTACTGAAGCTAAAATTATTAAAAAGATTAAAAATAATATATATTAGTTTGTAATTTTTTCAAAGGTAGTGCTAGGGTTGTATAAAAAGTTAAAATTTTTTTACAATTAAATCTTTTTTTTTAGTCCCCATATGTCCAATATGATCAATAGTAACTGTAGCTCCATTAAGTAAATTGATTGAGGAAACTATCTCGGTTGTAAAAATTGTAAAATATCTTGAATTCCAATCTTTTCTTACTATTACCAATATTTGTGAAAATTTATCGTATTTATAGTAATTAAATTAAAGAAATAATTACCATTGTGTAGTTTAATGCCCATGAAAATATTTAGGAGAGCTTTTCAAGACAGATAATAACCTATGTATACAAGGAAGACTTGTTTAGAAAAAAAAAAAAAAAAAAAAAAGAAAGGAAGTTTGATAAAGTATAACATCAGAGGTATTACATAATTAATGTACATGCTTTTAGTGCAGAGATTGAATCCAAATTTTAGGAGCCAAATTTAATGCATCCAAACAATAAAAATTCTTAATAAAAAAAATTCTCACTAAACAAAACATTATCATATCTTTAACTTTAAGTATTTTCAATAAATAAATAAATAAATAAGCATCGTGACTTACAAATTAGAAATAAAATTATCTAATCTAGAATGTTATTTTATATTTTTTTCAAGACATTCATTGATAATGGCGGTATGAATCAAAAGTTTCTAACAGTTTTCTTTTTAATATGAAAATCTTTAAAAAATGCATTAATAATTTTTTGTTTAATTGTGATAAAATTGAAAATATTTAAAGAAAATAAGAATAACACCTGACTTCAAAGTATAATAAGAGTAAAAGGAAAAAATTGAATTTTAAGTTAAAATTGATAAAAAATAATAAAATAATAAAATTATGCAAATCTTTATCAAAATTAAATAAATAAACAATCAACAATCAATTAAATTCAATTAAGAAAAAAAAAATAATAAAAATAATAATTTAATTTAACTTACTTTAAAGTTCAAACAATATATTAAATAAGACAAAATCAGTCCATTTTGCTATTATATGTACTGACAATGAAAATTTTAATAGTTAAAAGGTATTGTTTTTTATCTTTTTATTAGAAACATAGTTGGTAAGCTTTTGAAAGCTTAAAATATATAATTTATTAGAAGTTTTTATCATACATATCTTTGTAACTTAAATATACATAAAACTCAAATAAAAAGTTCAATGAAGTAACTACATGTAACTTTAATATTGATATTTATTTACTTTTGCCTAATTAATTATTTTATTAAGTGAAATGGGTTCAATTATCAAAGACAAAATTCTTTTGTTTGATGTGCCATCAGGACTTCCATAGCCATCTCCATGTTGGTATGTGCATTGAGCAATCCTGGCAAGATTGGTAGCTGTTTCTGTGAATGATTTTGCAAAAGGACTCCCGCCCATTTTATATTGGTTCAACTTCTTCCATGCTTTGTCTATCAATTCATTTATATATTTACGTGCTTCCTCCTCAGTGATTCCATTGTCCTTCATGTAGCACGAGACTGAATTTGCAGCTTCACCTCTGTTAATTTCGTCCTAAAAAAAACACAAATTACTGAATATAGGCAATAATATATTAGATGAAGTTATATTCGGCCTCTTTTATATATTTGTTTTTGTCATTTCCCCTTCTAAAATGTTTTTTTGTCCAATTTACTTTCTAAATTCAATTTTTGGTTCATATTACTTTTTAATCGCTCTTCAAAGTTGACATGTCACCATATTATGTTAGCATGTTACCATTAATTGTCATACTAAATATTATTATCATGTCAGCATTGGAGGGTGGAAGGTTATATATTTTTAAAATGCAAGTAGATAATATAGATCTAAAATTGAATTTAGAAGTCACTGAACCAAAAAAAAAATACTTTAGAGACCAACATGTCTTATGCCTTATACCTAATATATTGCATATGATTTATCTATATAAGCATTGACTACATACCGATGAAGTGGCCAAATCATTGCAAAGTCGAAAAATAAGGGAAGAGCATCGCAATACTTCGTGGTAGTTTATTAAGGAATCTATTGCTTGCTTGGAGTAGTTAGGATTCAAGAAGAAATAGGAATGGATAAGAAGTAAAGATCCTGATGAAGATAGCCATCCATTTTCGATATATTCATCGAATGTAGGTATACTATTGTTTTGGCTCCATTTTGCTTCTTGTAAGAATGCTTTGCATAAATCAGCCCACTGAGATAATTCATATATATTCCAAATTTAGTAAATTGAAAAGTTTTGATAAATTAGGAAGAAGTATTCGTGTCCTGTCAAGAAATAATCGGACACAAATGCTTCTTTATTTTTTAAGTGCCAGAGTAACATAAAAATATATAGAGGGAGGATGAAACATACCGCTTTAGTTAGGTAAGGAAGAACATCTTCTCCTTGTTGTTTCAGAATATCATAAACTATTTCATTGGTAGTGTTATATAAAGACAGGTAGCAAAGTTTCATATAGTCTGGCATGTCTTTGACAACATGTACATCCCATCTGATGAAAATAATCAATTTCATGAATTTATATAACTAAATTAGAAGATACACCCAGCTATATGTACTTGTCTATTTCTGCATTTCACCTCTTTAATCGGTTTTTAGTCTATATTGTCTCTTATATTTTGATTTTTGAT
>CATIWF010177583.1:0-16967 GCA_949630135.1 Balakata baccata
TATATTATTTAATTAATGTGATAAATTTATTTTATTGAGTAATTTGATGGATTGCATGATTATGAGAATTATTGGAGAATATATTTAGACATTATAATAAAATTATGAGGTGGTTATTAGCGAAGTTGAATTATGGACAAATTATGGACTATTGAGTTGATTATATATGTTGATCAGGTATATAATAAATTGGAGATCTAAATTGTAATTGACTGCGTTGAGATGATGATAATATATTTTATAGAATTATGACCCGCAAGCAGGGGGATTATCTAGTTTTTAAAGGGGGTGCTGTCGAATTTGCAATGTAAATTACGTTAAAATTGAATAAATGTTTCTATAGGGAAATCTTAGAAAAGTCTAGGCTTATGATTTATTCTTGATATTTTATTGATATTCTTTATATTTTTATAAATTCTCCAGAGGTCCTACTAGCTGCACCAAAGACTTGAGAGCAGCTTATTGGGGAATCTACAGATCTGTGAGTTAATATCATATGATTTTATAACATGCTACCCATCTCCCCTATATTTTCTCTGACATATTAATTAACATTAAATAATATATTGTTATGATTATTATTAATATACATATAGTAATATATGCTTGAATATGATTTGCTGGAGATGTGATTGGATGAGATTGTGATATGATATGGTGATGTAATTGTTGGGATGAGAATTATAGCAGAACATGCCACTTGATGGGTTACATCAGGACCATGTGTGCACCGATGATGATTTTATGATTATGGATTGATTGATAATATATCTTAGTCGAGTCCGTCTATCAGGAAATGAAATATATTATGATATGTATATGGATGCTGAGGGTGATAACTTTGATTGAGTTTGTTTGTCAGGACAACGATACTATTTGGATAAGTGAACGACTAGAGAGAAAGACTCTGGTCGAGTTTGCTCTCAGGGCACCAGTCCTTTGGAATTAAAAGAGTCATTGACTAGTAGAATTGAGGTTTAAGGTTTTACTTGAGTTACTCACCCAATTGTTTGATAATTGATTTCACATGATGCATGAACTCTATGCATGTATGTGTAGTATTAGTATAAAATTGTGTGACTATGTGTTATAAAGTTATATGATATTGATTCACTCAGTGGAGACTGATTCATCTTGTTTATTTTTCTCATGTAGTAGATATCATTTTCAGATTTTTTTGGACTGTCCCGTATCTTGTTTACTCCGCAAGGGCTTGATGTAATATTTTTAAATTATTTCTCTTATTGTATTAAATATTCTAGATCTCTGCATTACCTTATATGAGAATGTTAGATTATATTATGGATTATGATATTGATGAAATAAGGGGATAATGTGTTGATATTATATTAATGCATGGTTGAAATACGAAGTATGTTTATATTTAAGTTTGCTACGGATTTTAGTGGCCTTAAGTCTACCCATTACCTAGGGTCGATTACGGTTCCTGATTTGGGTCATGACACCCAAAGTATACCAAACTTTATAACATTTGTCCACAACTGTTTTAGGTTCAAGGTATTCCCAAAATATACCCAAGATATGTCTAAGGTATACCGAACTCTGTAGTCTTTGTTTACAACTGTTTTAGATCTAAAGTATTCTCAAGATATATCCAAGGTATACCGGACTTTATAGTCTTTGTTCATATAACTATTTTAAGCCCAAGATATACTAAAAATATGATCAAGGTATACTAGAGATTATTGTCTATTTTGCTAAGTATTTTAGGTCGAAGGAATTTCCGAGATATACTCAAGATATACAGGAGGTGTTATGTAATTTTAAAAAGTTATTTTCGGTAAAATTGAAAAAACATTGAGCGCCGATAAAAATGCAAATTGGTACCAATTTTTTGTCATTTTTATAAAATTCTCTTATATATCCTAGGTGCGCAAAGTAAATTGAGACCGCTAAATCCCAGATCCCCAAGTTGTTGTAAATGTTATTATGAGTTAGGAATTAATAAGAATAACATTGTTGAAATTAGGCTGAATGCGTATATGAGATGAGCAAGCACCTGTATTTAGTAACAAGTATCATTTGAACACCTGAATTTTTACAAAAATCATTTAGACACTTCAAATTTGAAATTATGTTAAATAAATCAAACGATTTTACCTAAAAGCAGCTGGTGGATATGGAGAAAATTGTGCATCTGTTGTGAATTTTTCCATCTTAATTATAGAGACAATGAATGAGAATTAGATAAACAGAGAAATGAGGGAGATTTATGAGAGAATAGAGAGAAGAGGTGAGACGCGTGAAGAGGTTTCTTAATTAAGATTTAAGAATTTGTGATTCTTATCCAACTTGTATTATACATAGCTGCAATGTATTTGTGTTTATGCATATGTAGTTTTATATTTGTATTTAACAAAATCATGATAGAAAATTTTGTGCCACCAATATTTTTTTATATACTTTTATTTTTAAAAAAAAAGATATATAATTTTTTTTATTAAGTATCAATTTTTATTATAAAAATATTGAAAAAATTGTGATTATGATCTATTTTAATAGAGTAATTCAGGTGGATTCCGCAATTCAGTTTTGGAAAGCAAACCCTTATATATGTTTCTTGACATAAGCACTATGAATTAATACATTCATATGCTCAAAATGAATGATATGTGAATAGAATTTGAAGTTTAAAATAAATTCTTTACGGGAAAAAATAAAGTAAAATTGAGTGGAAGTTGTCTCACAAAATTAAGATGTAAAATTGAGGTATGAGTTAAATAGAAAAATATTTTTTTACATTGGTAAGAAAATAGTATAGAAAGTTCTATCTTGCATGCTCAAATGCATTGAGTACAAATCCATGATCTAAATTAGGCAAATATATGAGTGTACGACCTACGTACATGAATATCAAAATTTTAATAAACTCAATTTTTATATTTTTTATTTCTAGAAATTGAAAGTCACGATCGACACAACCTTATCGATATGCACAATATATTCGTCTCATGTGACACAACTCTGTCTTCGTGCATAACATGCAACGTCATCATATTATTGGATTTTCCATATGTATATTTTGAACTTCTCTTTTTTATGTTTCGTTACAAATACTTAATTGACAATTTTAAAAGAGTTTAATTATAATTAAATTATTTTTTTTAGTATAAATAGTTATTTTTAGCTCTTGTTCAAGAAAATATTTTTTGAGATTTCTTTCTCCTTCTTGTTATTTCTTTCAAATGATAGTGTATGATATTATTTCATTTGGCTGTAAGTCTATTTTTCTAACAAAAAATAGTATTGAAAGTAAATCAAAAGTGCATACAGAAATATTGACTTATTCCTGACAAAATGTTTGATCCTTAATATCCAACTTGGTTCTCCACAGTAAGACAACTATTATTTATAATGATTTCATTTCCCATATTATTCCCACTTTTTGAGTATCCTTCTCATCATAATCTCCGACAACCTTCCCAGGCTTCGCAGAATAATAATTATCTCAATATCTTATCCTCTCCTTCTTTCTGCATACATATGGAGAGCGTTGACAAAACCAAACAAGTTTAAATTAAATGTGTTATGGGATAAAGATTAGTTTCAGAAAAACATTTTTTAAAAATAAAATTTATATTTTTAATTTTAAAAACTGTTCAAAAACAGATAAAAAAATATTTTTTAAAAAATAAATTAAAAAACAGCTTATAAAAAATTAAAAATATTAGTCAATTAAATAGAAAAATTTAAATTCTATTTTTATAACACTTAAAAACAATTACAAATAATCTCTAGGGAGGCATTTTATGGCCAAACTAACCCTCACAATATTTCCTCAGCTTATTATCTGTCTGTTATAGGATTTATATCATCAATAGTTATTTTTTATTTTTCATTTTAAAAATAATTTAATTAAAATTATTTTCAATTATTTTTTTATATATAGATAATAAAAATATTAACACAGCAGTCGATATATTATTAAGAATCTAATATAGTAGTTGAGTGTTGTTGGAAATTATAAAAAAAAGTTTATAATTTTATTATAATAATAAAATTTAATAATTATATATAAAATTAATTACGCTGTCACATAGGTTGATGCGTTGAAGGTAATAACCACAAGCTCTTGGTTTATCTGTTCAGTTTACAATGAGAGAGACAGGTAATAATAATAATAATAATAATAATAATAATAATAATAATAATAATAATAACATACGTAATTGGTATTGAATTTGGATAAAATATTTTTTAAAAAAATTATATTTTTAATTTTTTAAAATTTTTAAAATTATTTTTAGAAAAAAAAGATAATTTAATATTTTTTTAAAAACATTTTTGAAAATAAAGTAATTTATAAAAATTTAAAAAGTTAATTAATTAAATAAAAAAGTTTAAAATCTGCCTGTGAAACAAAATTCCAAAAACCGAAGTGACAATGCAATCTATCCCTGTCAGGCTGTCACTGTGTCAGAAAATCGTAATAACAGTGTGGTTGAAGGGTAATTTCGTCAAGCACAATAGGTCCAGTTCGTAAATTCCGCGAGCCACAACAAAAGCTCCACTTCCAAAGCCCCACATTCTCCACTCTCACTCTCTCTTTCACTTCTGTCCCCTTCCTGTCTTCCACTTCGCCAGAACCGAGACGCTAATCACTAGACAGAAAAACTATAAAACATCTATTTATTCTCGACTGCACAGTAGAGAGAAAAAAATATGGTGGACGATTTCATGGTGTGTGTCGAGAGAATCATAGCTTCAGCTTGTTTCGAGTCTGTCAATAGAGAAAGAGAAATAGAAAGAAATATCGAAGCAGCAGTTAAGAATGAGAGTGTTATTAATGTGAAAGGCAATGGAGAAGGGTGTTCTTCTTTAAAGATGGTGAGGGAGATGGTGGAATGCAGAATTTGCCAAGAAGAAGATGATGCCCATTCAATGGAGGCTCCTTGTGCTTGCAGTGGCACCCTCAAGGTTTTCTCTTTTCGGGGTTTTGATTTTTTTTTTTCCTTCTTTCAGCTTTGATTTTTGTTGATTGTTAGGTTTCTTATGTTTTTCTTCTTTATTACATGAGTTTCGATGGACGCCTATTTCTTCTTCATCTTTTTTCCCCCATTTTTTTTTCAACTTCTATGTTCGGGTGGAGGGATTTTAAACGAAAAATTTTGAGATTTAACATAAATCTATTGATTGGTTATTAAAAATGATCAAAATTCATGATTTTAAAAAGTTTTTCCTCCGTCAAAATCTTTTATTATTTTTTTTTCTAAAGATTTAATTTCCGTTTGTAAATTTATGAATTTTGAACAATCAAAATATATTACTAAATTTTTTTTTCAAAATTTTTTCTAATAATTAATAAATTAATAATTTAAAAAGTAAAAATTATTTTTTCCATCTAAAAAGTAAAAATTATTATTTTTTGTTTAAATTAATTGTGTTGTTATTATTATTATTATTATTATTATTTATGCATTAAATTATTAATAAAAAATATTTTTAGTAATATAATTATAATGTATAATACTTTTATTTTTTTTAACTTTTAAAATAGTAATTTTGTTTTTTTAATTTGTAAATATAGTGAAATTGATGGAATATAATAAATTATTAATATTTAATAAATACTAAAATTGTAAATTAATTGTTAAACTGGTTATTGAACTAAATAATGTAATTACATTATCAATCAATAAATTTTATAATTAAACTAAATGATTGAAATTCTTTTAATTCATCTAAAATTTATAAATTTTATGAAATTTCTGAATTTTAAAATATAAATTATCAAAACTATGCAAATTTTTTATATAAAAAAGAAGGAAACTGTTTCCTTCATTGGTGAGGTATTTTGTTGTATTTGGGATTTGTTGATTCTCTAATGTGGTTATGGTATTACATTTGACTATTTCTCTCGAAATGAGTTTTTAATTAAATTTGGGTTCCACATGACCAAGTCCATGAAATAGAAGGGTTTTGTCTCATAGCGTCCATAATCAATTATTGGCAACTCTCAAGGCTTTAATAACCTTTATGAATTTTATGATGATGAGATTTTCAGTTTTGAGCTTTTGTTTTTTTTCACATGGTGCAGGTAGGTTTGGGTGTTTCAGATGTGGATTAGTTATTTTTTATATATAATCATTACTACCATTACTGTTCTTATTAGTATATTCGATTGTTTTTTATTGCATATTTATTTGCTGGTAGGTGTATGCATTTATTGCCTCCATTGTTATGCTTTTGTTAAATATTTGAATAGTTGACTTTTTTTTGTTATACATGTGGTAGTGTAATTTTCTAACCTCTGGTTGGTTAACACGAAAAAACAAAGGAAAGGGTCAGACTTTCAGTTGATAAGAAATTAGGAAACAAGGACAAATGAAATTATATTTTTAAATATAATTGATTTACCTCTGGTTGGTAGTGTAATTTTCATTGATTTTTATATTTGTAAATATTGAATTTTATACTATGAATGGTAAAATATTAATGTGGGCTACTAATTTGATTGCTTGAACAAGGAAATTATACATTTTCATTATTGAAGATTTTCATCTGATTCTCATTGGCATGAATGTATTGTTGACAGAATGATTGGGGTTGAATCTTTTATAATGGCGGGACCATAGTATTTATACCATGTTTCTAGGTGCTGGTTCTGCTCTGAATCTCTTACCCTTTCTTGCTTTGTTTGTGCTAATCACACTTCAGCATTTATGATGGTCTGCTCCAGCACAAACCTGTGTATGGGATTTAGATTATCATTCTTTTTTATAGCGCTATTTATTGCATTCCTTGCTGCCAATTTCTTGAGTATACCCATTGCGATCATAAAGCAAGAATTGTGCTATCATAAATTTATTGCTGATATTTACTCTGTCCTTGTATGTAGTTTGCTCATAGGATGTGCATTCAAAGATGGTGCAACAAAAAGGGTGATATCACCTGTGAAATCTGCAACCAGGTAAGGATCTTTTTTCCCAGGGTAGGGAAAAAAAAAAGTTGTTATGCAATCAATGTATGCGTTTTCTGTTTCTCAGGTCTTCTCACCAAATTATTCTGTTCCGCCAGCCCGAAGCAATTCTGATGTTATGGCAATTGATATCAGGTGATTTATTATTGTTGTTACTACTTCTCACCAGATTATTCTGTTCCGCCCGAAGCAATTCTGATGTTATATGTCTAAAATAGATGATATTAAAAAATTTAAAAAAAAAACTCCTTTTCAGAAGCTGCTACGTGCCCCTACATTATCATTAAAATAAAAAATTCTCTGCTGTCCTCCAAATTCTCCACTAGTGCAGTTTATCATATGATATCTTAGCATGCTTAGTGAAATTATGTTTTACTTGCCAAGTTACTGCAAATCGCATGCTTGTGGAAGCAGACTTTCACAAATGCAATTCTGTGTATTCTTGCAAGGTGAAATGTACCAAGTAAGATGTTAAATTTTAATTTAATAAATGAGCTGGATGGTTAGCTACTGAAGTATGGATCAGTTTCCATCCTTACTGAAGGCGAGCGAAAAGGAAAATGCTCTCAGTTTTGCTGCATATTTAAAATTTTGGCCAATCCTTCTATTTTTCAAAATCAGACGGCTGCTTTTATGGCTATCTATCAGGTAGTGTGACCATGCTTAGAGTAGTCTCGTGCTAAATGGGATGAACCTGAACCATGCTGACTATGAATTTCACTTATTATTTTCTGATTTTCTCAAAAAGGACTGAGTTTGATTGATGTGTGGTTACTTTGACAAGTTGGATGGAACTTTAACTGAATAAAATGATAATTTAAGAGAGAACTGAATAAATTTTCATTTGAGGAATATAATTACAGAAATTCAGAAAATTAAGGACCAAAATATGTTTGTTTCAATATTTAGTTTTCTTAAACTAATTATCTATTATCAAATTAAGAGTTCCATATTTGTCTCTAATTTGCTTCACCACCTGTCCACTAGTCAACCATCAATTTTGATTTTTATGTAACATGTAATCAATTGATTCACTGAATCTTGAAGACTTGAACTGATTCAAGTGAATACTAGAATTAATTACTTTGTTCTGCATAGGATTAAAACTGTCGAGCTTTCTGATCTTCCCAATTTTCTACTCAGGCATGCTTGGGGCCAACACATTGACCTGCGGGATTCTCGTCTCCTAGCTCTAGCAGCTGCTGAGCGTCAGTTACTTCAATCAGAGTATGAGGACTATGCAGTTGCCGATACAAGCAGCATCGCTTGTCTTCGAGCTGTTGCTTTAGTTGTAAGCAACTATCATGAATTCTTTATTGAACAATGACTTTTCTTCCATGATAACTAATGCTGGACTGTGACTTGCAGTTGCTGGCATTTTTACTTCTATCCCAAGTTTTGTTGGTTACAAGAGATGCTGTGATGGTGCAGGAATCATCAAATCTCTACAATGTAACTTCTTTTGCTTATATACCCGATATATGTTCTGTCTGCTTATAATACTAAATTGGGCCTCTGCATATAATACTAAATTGAAATGTTTGAATTTAGTTTCAGATTTCTGTCCTTCGATTTGCTGGCTTCCTATTGCCATGCTATGTCATGGCCCGGTCATGGTACATTGTGCAAACTCGAAGGAGACAGGTAGATCCTTAATCAAGCTTTACTGGAAACTATAAAATTTTTTACCATGTTTTGATGAATTATCAAATAATGCCTGAACTACTACCTACCTTCTAAGAAAGTGTTTTTAGATAGTTTAATTGACATGTAGCTACTCCTAGGTGGTGCAAGAGCAAGATCTATTTAATCATAGCGGAGACAAAACCATGGTTGCTAACCCAGTCTGGAGCAGCTGGTCAGACAGTTAAACCAGGGAAAGTCATTGGTCCAGTCTGGTCCACTATTAAACCCTTTTTAGTTTTTAGGTAAGGACCATTTCACCCAATCATGGTTCAAATGGATTTTGTGATATGGTTTGGGGTGAATCACCTCTTTAAATAGGTTTTGGCTGTTTGGACCTCCACTTAAATTCTTCCTACTATTCTCCAGAGGGGTCTTTTGCTGCGCTAAAAAAACTACAATTTTTTTCTCTCGATATATATATACATGCTATATTTAATATTTAACATATATTTTATTGAAATCCAATTCAACCCTTGTTTGACTCTATTGGAACCATGACCCTAGACCATTTATATTGGTGGTCTGAAATCGGGTTGAGTCTGAACACACAGGATGAACTAACAAATTCGACTTGGGGGACAGCTGAAATGGTGAAGCGTGATCAGAATGAATGCTAGAATGAGGTCAAGTAAAAGTGTGTAGACACTTATTGATACTAGGCCTAATCATAATTTTTCTTTAGTTAACAGATTATAATTAGACCTTGATAAAAAGAAATTTATATATTTTAACTTAATATTGGAAAATTCTGCTTTTAATTTTGTGTATTTTTCCTTTTATCATGCAGGGTTAAATGGGACATTGCTGATACCATGCTGATCTACACTCTTAAGAGGACCCAACTTTTAGTTTTGGTTCTCTTCTTTCTTCAGACAGGGAAGCTACGTTGCCTGTAGCAGTTCTTGAAGATGTATTTAACTTAACAAGAGCCAAAATTGACTGCAAAATTATTACGGAAAAGCATTAGGGTATTCACTTTTCGGCCGCCGGAGAACTCAGGAAGAAGGTGTAAATGCAAAAAACAACCGAGTTCTTTAGGTGTTTCCTTTTTTTTTTGCTGTGTATACTTTTCTAGCGCCAGATGCTTCATCAACGTTATATTGTACATATAAAAGTATGGCCATAAGCTTCTGTTGGCAATGAGTTCCATTCTACACAACTGAAGTTTGAACAGACTAAGTTAGCCGCAATGCAATCATGTAGGTCAGCTTGCTGCTTTGCTGGCTGATTGCTAGTCTGCCTTAAGATGAATCATGATGGAAGGCAGCTGATTAGTCTGCAAGAGTTGGATTATCATAGGTGGTGATTATTAGACACTAATTAACCGAAAACTGAACTGAAATAATCCTAGTTCGTCTGGTTTTATTTTTCTGGAATTAATAGTATAATCTGGTTTAGTTTGGTTAATTCATTCTATACATATGAATTGTTTTGATTGTCCAATCATTGAATATCATATATTGTGAAAGATCTTTTCAATGTCAAAGGAAGAACATGTTATCTTTACATAAAAAAAATAAAATATTTTTTTGTATTGATTTTATATGAAAACAAAAATTAGATGGTATTATAAAATAAAATAAGATAATATTATGCATGAATTTATAGCTATATAATATTTATAATGAAAATAACAAAATAGTTTGTTAATATAGCAACAAACAAAATTGTTTGCACATATTATATTTATGAAAGGGCAATCTTTATTGTAAATGGGTTGTTTTTTATTAGAAAAATTATTATTTACTTCAAGTAATTTGATATAATATATTAATACGTCATGAGATTTGAAAAATATGTAATTTGTTTCCTATAATTTGACATAATATTTTAATACTCTCTGTGATTTGAAAAAGAATACAATACACTAATAAAAAAAATATTCTCTTTTGTTCAAGTGGATATTAGTCTAGTAAATCACATTTGTATAAGGTATTAATGCAATATGTCAAATTTTTAAGGAGCAAATAATATAATTTTCAAACTTCAAGGTACTAGTATATTATGTCAAATTATAAGGGATGAATTATATATTTTTCGAATCTAAAACAAATACTAATATATATAATGTTAAATTATATAGACAAATAGAAATTTTTTCTTATTTTTTCTTTTTTTATTCAGTGATTAGATATGATGTTAATACTAATAGAATATCAATATTAAGTAGTAAAAAAAAAAAGCAAAAGAAAATTGCTTCTGATTAATTAATATTGTACTGAAGCTGTACTGCTTTTAAACAATTATAAATTCCGAAGGATAAATTAAGGTTGAGTGACAATAATTTATAATGATATAACATGAGTGAAAAATAAATAAACAAGGACAATAAATCAAAGCATCATAAAGCTAGATTGATGGCACTTTATTAAATAATATTATAGTCAACAGTAATGTCAAATTTCACATTCAAATTTTCAATCCTTTTTTCTGTACTAAAATAATATGATGATAAAACAAGAATACAACCATAAAAAGAAAGGGTGAATTTTACCGCGATTTTGTAATTATATAATTCATAATAATTTAGTACTGAAAAAATTATTTGTAATACAAAAGTATCTCAATTATATAACTCGTAATAATTTGGTATCTGAAATATTATTTGTAATTAAAAGGTCTCTAATTATGTAAATTGTAACAATTCAGTATTTTAAAAATTATTTATAACACAAAAGTATCTCAATTTTTATATTGTAACTAAATAGTACTTATATTTTCAACTATTATGGTTCATTTAACATTATCTTTGAAAAAATATTTTTTGGAAAAAAAAATTGTATTTTTAATTTTTTTGAGTTTTGAAAACTATTTTTGGTAAATACAGATAAATAGATATTTTTCCAGAAATATATTTGAAAAAAAATAATTCATAAAAATTAAAAAAATTAGTCAGTTAAATCAAAAAAATTCAAAATTTACTATTGAAACATTTAACAGCACTCTCAAATACCTCTTAGTATTTTTAACAGAAATATAATATGAAATGTCTAGATAAATTTTAATAAAAACAAAATTAGATGTAATATCATAGTCAGTAAAATTGAAATTTATCTGATGTGAATATTACGTCTAATTTTATTTTTATTAAAATTTATTTGATATAAATATTTTATATTACACGTATGTTACAAAATAAAAGTTGAGATACTTTTGTGTTATAAAATAAAAATTGAGGTATTCTTGTATTACAAATAATTTTTGAGATACTGATTTGTTACAATTTACATAATTGAAATATTTTTGTGTTATAATTTATATAATTGGAGCATCTTTATATTACAAATAATTTTTTAAACATCCAGTTGTATAAATTATATAATCAGATGAAAAGTGGATAAAATTCACCTTAAAAAGAAACTATGAAAATGGGTTTTGAATCTTCTAAAACATCATAACAAAAGATCTACCGACAAAACTTGAGCATTATACGCTAATCTTGTCACGAGAGAGAGAGAGAGAGAGAGAGAGAGAGGTGCCATTTTTGACAATGTTGTTAAATAGTGGTTGGGTTAGATATATGCCTTTATTTTATTTCTTTTTATAAGAAAAAAATCAAAAAATCTATTTATGGTTTTATGTTTTTGTAATTTTAAATGCCACATTTTTTTTAATCAAAAAGGGTATTGTGGTTTGTGTTATTAATAAATTAAAGTATTTTTATCATAATAATGTTAGAAAACATTAAATTAGTACTAATGTGTAAGTTTTTTGCAATTTCAAGTATACAAAGCTAATGTCTATTCTGCTATATATTAGTACAAGCTCAGCGTTTTCTAATAGTATTATAACAAAAATATTTTAATTTATTAATGACACAAATTATACAACATTTTTTTGTTTTAAAAAAATTTCATACTTAAAATTGCAAATGTATAAAATTACATGTATGTTTTTTAAACCTTTCAGTAAAAAAAAACATAATAACCTCATAATAATGTTAATAATTTAATTTCTTTTAAAAAATTATATAAACGTTTAAATTGGTCTATATATTTTATTACTCTTAAACACTATTGAGTTGATCATATAAACTTGGCGTGAGGTGTGAATTGTAAATATTCAAATTCAGTTTTGATTTGATTTCGGTTTTGAATACTTTAGAATCGAATTAAAGCAAATAATGACGGTAAAACCTTAAAAAGGGGGAAAAAAAAAAGATTAGGATTTGTAGGAAGGTGGATTATCACAATCATCATCACGAAGAAAGGGAGAAAAGGAAAGGAAAGGAACAAGACGGGATTAGGTTGTGTTTTTTGAAAATGAAATCGCATCTTCAAGAAACCTTTTTAAACTATTAAAGGCCAAGCGCTAAATTTCATTTATTTTAAATTTAATAATTTTATTTAATTAATTTTTAATATCTTGTCATTTTCACATAATTTATAACTTGACACATGCGACTTGCTCTTTTTACGATAAAAAGATTCGTAGCAAATTTACTTCTTGAGCACGTTCAATCTAAAATCCCTATGTATACATGTGTTTCATGTGACTGACATTTATAAAATGAAAATGTTAAAATGAAATGCGTGTGATCATGTATGTAGGAAAGTCGATAATGTTACAATTCTCCCTTCCTTTTAAACATTTCGTCCTCAAAATTTGATACCTAGAAACAAATGTGGGTACTGCTTTTTCATATTCTCTTTTGTTTTCCATATTGCCTCTTCCCGATAATGGTTTCTCCATAATACTTTAACTAAGGGTATTTTTTTGTTTCTCAGCTGTTTTGTCTTGTATCTGATGACTTTTACTGGTTCTTCTACATAACTCATGTTATCTGCAATCTCAATGGCTTAATCTTTAAGTACATGTGTAGGGTCTGATCTGTATCTTTTGAGCATACTGACGTGAAATACATCATGAATCTGAGCCATCTCTGGTAGTAAAGCTAACCTGTATGCCAATGGATCAACCTTTTCAAGAATTTCATAGACATCAGCAAAAAGAGAGAAAAAGAAAAAAAAAATTTCTCGCCAACAAATCAAAAAGTGAATATTGAAAAATTTCAAACAGAAACAACCGATGAATAAAAATCAAATGTGTCGTGAAAGAATCAAATACATTAATTTCAGTATAACTTTAAGCGAAAATATAATATTTGAAGAAATCGTTTTGACACGGCAGATAATCCATTTGATAATTCTTACCATTCCTCTTGATATTATGTGACCAACTTCATTAAAAATAAAGTATATAATTTTTTAGTTTCTGTCATTTTTTTTCTTAGTTTTGAATTTTACCAAAAAAATTCAAAAATATGCATGAAAATTAGATGTAATAATATGGGTTTCACAGTCAATGAATCTTAATAGATGAAAAATTTCAAGATTTGGTGTCTTTTTCATTAGACTTAGGATTCCATGTTTTAAGGCATGATTTCCGTTGGCCTCAAGATTAATTCTTTTATATTCTTCAAGTTTCCATTCTCTAATCTTGGTCAAACATGGCTGACCAACTACCTTCCAATTTACTCATTTTGCATAAAATAAATTGAGAAATATTGATTGATTACACAATTTTTTTCTTGTTTTCATTTCCACAATATATTAATTTGTTGCTCAAAATCTCTTTATTCTGATAATATGCATTAATTTGGTGACCTAATCGATCCATCTCAAAGGGGATATAACTAGATGATCATATATATGTATAATTGATAGTCTTTGAGTTAACTATAAGTTTAACTCAATTGATTAATGTGAGCCAGGGTTATAGTTCAACAATCAACCCTCAAATATCTTATTAGAAATTTTTGACAATATATGCATTTTTAGACATTTGAAAATAAAATAAATATCAACTTTATTTAGCAGATGAGGATAACAAATGACCAATTGCATTTATCAAAAAAAAAAAAAAAAAGACCGATTGCAGTTAGCTAATGGTGGATAGTTGATAATAACTTATTATTAATGTAGTTGATAACTAAAAAAATAATAATATGTACACTACAAAAAATTTCAAAAAAATGAAACTAAAAATTGTCCTATAAAGTACGATTTTCCCATATAGAAACTTCACTTTACCTTATATTTGAAATTAGTGGTTGTTGATCGAAATATTTATTAGCTTATTTAAACATCTAAATCAAGTACCCACTAAGACAAAGTTCATCAAACATATGTACTTCTACATTTAAACTTACAAACTTGATACAGATAATGTACTCTTTCTGTTTCATCAAAAAAATAAATTCACTTTTCATTTTTTTGTTTCCGATAATATGATTTGTTAAAAAAAAGATATTTTATGTCATTTTTTTGAAATATAGTTATTTTATTCAATTATAAATATATATTTTTATATATTTTATTATTATTATTATTATGTCACTACTACTTATATTTGTAAATAAATTATTATTTTTGGGCTCTTAATTTTTTTTTAACTCTTACTTTAAATAATTCTTGAAATTGATTGATATTTTTATGAGTATTAAATTTGAGTCTTCCATTAAAAAAGATGAAATGATTATTTTCAAATTAATAATAAATGGAAAATATTTTTAAAAAACATTAAATAAAAATATTAATTTAACTAAACTAATTAATTTTTTTATATGTGCAAAAATATAATTAAATTTATCTTTTATGAATAGATGAAGTATTAGATTTTGTGGCTTGTAAATAAAAAATTATAAATAAAAACAAAAGTTCAAGTTTAGCTCGTTAGCAAATAATCGAGTTCAAGCTTAAGTTTGATAACAAAATATAATATAAATGAATTTTAAATGAACACGTTTGTGAATTTTTAAATGAACATAGTTACAAATTTTTAAATGAATACATTCACAAACTTTTAAACGAATATGTTTATAAATAAATATGTTCACGAGCCTTTAAACGAATATATTCGCAATATAACGAACCAAACAAACTCAAACTCGATAAAATTTTCGAGCTCAAAGTTAAATTCGAACTAAACACGTTAAACTTAATAAACGATATGTAACGAATTTTTTTTCGAAATAAAATCTGAATAGCTCGTGAACTACTTGTTTCATTTACACCCTGATCACGTAAAAGCGAAAGGAGTGCATATTTCATAGATGTCATGTCACCGCAAGAAGAGACTTTATGATCCCTTGTTAGTGTTTTTGGAGAAAGTTGGGTACACAGAACAAGGTTCTTGATAAATAATGTTTTCTACGAAAATAATTCTTTTTCAAGGCCAATTTTGCAGTACATCGGCATCGGTGGTCTATCAGTGTTTAAAACAATTATATCTTCAATTTTTAATTTACCGTTAACTAGTAATATTTAAAATTAGAGTTCTAATAATTCTGTTAACCAGCGACGATTGAGATTAAAAAATTAAAAATCTAATACCATACACACCACAAATGCAAGTGCACCATATAAATTCCCTTTTTCTTAATATGAAAATCATGAAAAATAGGAAATATGATATACCCTTTAACACACCTGCAAATAAACTCCCTCTTGTATGATGCTATAATTATATAATTTTCATATATAAGTACCTTTTGTTATAACGATTTATGCTCAATTGTTATGTAATAATATATAAATAATTAAATTATGCGGTCTAAAATGATTAATTTAGATTATCCTCAATAGTTGCTGCAAATATTTATAAACCTCTCATCCTTCTTTATTTTTTCCGATATTAAATTGAAAAGCTAGCACTTCAAATTATAGCATTTCACACTAATATCTCTTCGTATTTGAATTCTTATATTTGATCTAAAATTTCTCAAATATTTTACCAATATGGAATTTGCATAAGAATATTACATTGATAGGCAAGCCATATGCATATTTGATAAATTTGATGATTTAAGTGAATTAAAACCTAGCTACTTAGGTGGATTTTTAGGGGATTAGTTAATTAATTAGGTTTAATTATATGTGAGAATCCATGAGGCTATGATCTGAAAACTCTTGTAGGTGCAGATCCCATTATTTTATAGACAACAACTTAATTAATATTAGTAATTAAATCATTGATTTAAAATCTAGTTTGGAATCCTAATTCCTTAAGTATATATTAATTTCTCACCTCATTTCATGCGCATATATGTCAAGTGAAACCTTTAGATAACAACAAAAATTTAAATATAATTTTCTTATGATACGAAGAATATGATTTTTAAAGGATAATTTCCAATGATAATTATGTTTCTAAATTCAACAAAAATTGCTATATAAAAGAATTAATTTTTTGATCAATTGAAATTGTTAGATATCAAATACAAGAAATAGGAGAAATGTTAATTCAATATTCAAAATCAATAGTAGAAAATGGAAAACAATCTGAGGCCTGTGTAGCACACAGTTTCCTTAAGACAAATTCGCCTCCTACACGGGTGTTT
>CATIWF010177624.1:0-12669 GCA_949630135.1 Balakata baccata
TCATGTACGCTAGAAAATGTGTTAGGAATGTTAATTTAAGAACATTAATGGTAGTATTTAATGTGATTATAATAAATGAAATGGAATGTAGTAATGACACATAAATGAGGTAAAATGAATAAGTATGAAAGAAAGGTAAGGCTTTATTGAAGATGGTTATGTTTATGAACATTGTATTTAATGCTTAATGATGATGATACAATTTGTTGTGATGTGTCTGTATAGGGCTTTTAGGCTAGTGGAAAAGATAGAGTAAAATATGGTACCATGTAGGGAAGGTCAATATGGCTTGAGGCTGGTATTTGGCGCCATTGACTATGTTGTGAAAGACTAAGGTGGCTTAAGGCCGGTATTTGATGCTCTTAGTCTTACTGGTTAAGGTGGCTTAAGGCCGGTATTTGATGCTCTTAGTCTTACTGGTTAAGGTGGCTTCAGACCAGTATTTGGCGCTCTCAACTAGGGAAGCTTAGCGGAGTTTGGAAAAGTGTTTGAAACTTGTGAATATAGTTGTGCAATATGTTATAAAATGTTTGTGATTTATTTTGTTATGATCATGAAATGTTTTATGGTATTAAAGGCAAGATATACAATAAGTTTGGTGAGTTACATATTTATATACACAAGCGGATAGTATGTTTATATGTACCATTAAGCAAGGTTTGCTTAGCATGCAGATTGTGGATAGTTTGAAGAGTCGACAAAGAGGACAAGTCGACGAAGAAGTTAATGGACAAACCTAGGTGTTGGTGATATGTATATTCCTTTCTCTTTGATTTTGCATTTTGGTTTGAGCGTAGTTACAATTGTACATGTCTTGGGCATAAAGGACATATAAATTTGTAACTCTTCATATTTTTGAAAAGTTTGTAAAGCTTTGGCTAGTGAAGCCATTATATTTTATTTTGATAAAATTATGGATGTTTTAATTTTAGCATGTATAGATATTTCATTTTTAACAAGACATCATGACCATGGTGCATTAGTAGGTTTTAAACTTATCATATTTCAAAAGTCATGCATGATAATAATTTTCCATATAATTAGAAGACATTCTAATTATGTAGTGGGTGGTACATAGGCCATCCTATTCACCTACCGATATATTCTGAATAATCTGTGTCCATATTTATGTCAAGTGCACTCTCTAGAGCTTGGACC
The DNA here is from genome assembly GCA_949630135.1 of Balakata baccata. Lineage (NCBI taxonomy): Eukaryota > Viridiplantae > Streptophyta > Magnoliopsida > Malpighiales > Euphorbiaceae > Balakata > Balakata baccata. Next base: position 1,159 of record CATIWF010177624.1, read on the forward strand.
AACTTAATTAAAGAAGTAGTAAAAAGTGGACAAAGGCACTCTCAAGAGCTTGGGCTATCTTGCCATAATAATAATGCATGGAAAATTCTATGGTACCATAAAGAACTCTTAATGGTATGTCATCTATCCTTCAACTAGTCTATGTATGAGTAAAGGATTATAAATGTAATACATATGCTCTAGTATCACATATCACAAGTCACAATACCTTCCTTACTAAGTATGATCACTAACCATTAGCATGCATAAATTGGATAGCCGATCCGGAAAATTTAATTCGCATATTTTTAACTATATCTATATAATAGAACCATTTAATTTATTTAGTCTAAATATGCCTTCAAATCCATCAAAATATATCCATTAACTGTGTATATAACATTATTCATGAATACTTTCAAGTTTATCAATAATTATGTAGCACGTGTAAATATTCATATATATTAATCATAATATATATAAATGTATATATATAATTATACCCATAATATAACATAATATAATATATATATATATAATATTTAACTATAATATAATATATAATATATGGGCATGGCCAACTGTGTCGTGCATCACTACCAAAAGTGCTAATAAATCCCTCCATAATTACCATTTTAGTCCTTGTTTTGGTCTCAATTTTTCTCATACTTTTTCAATTTGAATTTCAATTTTCAGCATAATTGAAGAAATAAAATTTATGCATAGTTATTTTAACAATTATTTTCCAACAATCCACCAACACATGGACCGAGTAATGTTATTTTCAATATCTTTAATGATTCCAATCACAAATTTAATTATCATAGATCCAATTAATCCCACCAAAATAACCTCACTATTTATTCCATCATTATTCTTTAGTTTTTATCCATATACTAGTATTCTTTAATTTATTTTCAGTGTCTCTAAAAATATTTTTAGTCCAAAAAATCACACCAAAATATTTAACATATCTTGTCATAATTTAATTCATTTAAATCTTCAAATTATAATAACACAGTGTCATGGATTTTCTCCCATTAATATGATAAAAGCCAAATTTCCATAACAGAATAACAAGGCAAACATTCAATCACAAAGCCATTAACATAGAATTAAGAAGCGAATAAATAAGATTATATGTACAGACCTATTATGGAGCCTAAAATACTATCCTACTGCTCACTCGTGATCTGGTGGTTGTCTTTACCAATATCACCGCCTAACACAAAGGATAACACTCATAAATTAAATTAACATTCGGAGAATCTCCATATCATAGTTACTGTTATAAAACTCTAAATCCCAAAGTTATTTATTTAAAGCTTTAATGGAGAATTACTTACTGATAAAGTAAGGAATGTGACTGATAATCAAAGAAACTTGCAGAACCGAATAAAAGTTATAAGGACTAGAAAAGGAGGTTTGTACAGAGAAATTTGTGGATAGCAGAAAAAGGAAAGAAGAAGATGAATAGAAACAAAACAAACGTTCCGTTTAAAGAAAGGAAAAAACCCAATTAATATAATTGTACAAAAACCTAGACATTTCACCTTGACTTTCAATTTTTTTTTTATACCTATACCCATATCAGATATGAGATTGGAGGAATTATTTGTACTGCATTTCCAGTAATAATATGTGTAATGATAAGAAGATTATTTGACTTTATCCCTTCTCTTGTGTTTTTTATTTTTTTTTGAATCTGACTTTAGATTTCTTATATATATATATAATAATTTCTTTTTCCTTTATTTTTTTTCATTTCATTAACTTTATTTCTTTTCTCTTTTAACCTCCATCTTTCAATTAATTCCATTTTAACCCCAGTGAATTTATATTCATTTAACTTGATTCCTTTTCTTATTAAATTTTAATCATTTTAACTCTTTTCCCCTAAATTACCAAAATACCCCTATGTATCCCATTATCTTCTAGATCTTACTTCATGGACATTACATTACAGCTCCTCATCATATTCAGTCTTCATATCAACCAATAGACATCTTCACGAAGGCCTTAATTAACTGCCACTGTTTTTGACAAATTAAGCTGCAAGTTGGGCTTGATGGCTTTGCCCCCAGCACCAACTTGAGGGGAATGATGGAATCTTTGCAGCGCAACATTTCATTTAAAAGGTTAAAGGGGCAGATGTTGATGATACGCATTGTTTTATATTATTCGTAGTTAGGAGGGTTAAGTTAATTCCGATGTCGTTTTGTTTAGTTTGTACGAGTAGAGATAGTTGGCGGGAATTTTTTTGCATTTCAGTTAGAGTAGTTAGCTTTTCCTATTTTTAAGGGTTTCCTTGTATAAATACTATTTTTCAGTTTTTTCTAATCAATGAGAAAAAATATCTTTCATCAAATAACTACTTTAATTTCATCTCTTGATCATAACTCACAGTCTACGAGACCTCCTAATAATTAAAAAAAAACATCATCTTCATATTTTCAATAGTACAAAAGTACTATTGGAGAAATTTTTTTTTTGTGGTTAGTGAAAAAAAACAGCAGCAACAAAAAGAATAAATGTGTCTGACATAAAAAAATGCAGGCGTAAATAAATATAAAAATGTGTCTGTCGTTCAAAATGATAGGCGCAAAATGTTAAAAGCGCCTGTCGTATGGCGCAAAATGTAAAACGTCTCAAAAGTGCCTGCAGTTTCAACGACAGGCGCAAATGCCTCAATAAAAATCTACCCAATAGCCGCACTTATTCATCATTTTCTCCAAAAGTTTTCAAAATCCTCTCAACTGTTGGGCATGCAAAACCGGTGGTGATGCAATGGCAGGTTTTTCTCTCTTTCTTTCAGTGATCCCGCTTACCACATGAGGAGTTTCTTCCTCTCCATTGTCTTCTTCATCTTTTACTTCTTCTCTAGGTGCATGGGTATGTATTGTTCAAATATTTTTCTTTTTATATCTATGATTGAAAATGTTGCATGTCTCCTCCATTGATGCTTTTGTTTGTTTGTAACATATTTTGCTCCATTATTGTCTCTATTCTTCATCTTCTTCTTCTAGGCGTGCGGATGGGTATGTTTAGTTTTTAAAAAAAAAAATTTAGCTATAGCCAAAAATTAATAATTTATTATTGTATAAGTATATAGTCTCATTGTCTAAATATAATTTTAACTATAAAATTAAAATGGCCGAAAATTAATAATTTATTATTGTATAAATATAATTTTAATTGTAAAATTAAAATGGCCAAAAAGTAATAATTTATTATTATATAAATATATAGTCTCATTGTATAAATATAATTTTATTTGTAAAATTAATATAGTTTTGGCACTGTTCTTAAAATTAATATAGTTTTGGGATTCTTAAAATTAATATAAAATAAAAATGCCTGAAAATTGCAAATAGAAACGTTGGTAATTATTCCTTTAATACTTAATATAGTTCATTGATTTTCAATCAAACACACCCAAGTTGCTCTATTGTCTCTTTAGTTGAATTTTAATTTGTAAAATGGTGAATTTATCAATTTATCATGTTTAATAAATTTAATTTTTTCTTTTTAATTACATTAACCGATATTATGATAAATACATTTTGCATATAAATTCATTCTTAATTTATATTTGATATATAAAACAGAGAAAAAATTAAATTAAAGTTTTGTATGACATTTTTTTTTTATTGAACTTGTATTTTGTCAATCAAACCCAATTAATTAAAGTTTTGTGTTTTATAAATAGGATAATTAATTGATTTTTCATATTATTTGATGGTTAATTATTTTGTAATTTATTTTGCAGTATTGTTAGTTTAGTTATCTACTTTGTCATATCGTTGCAAATCTCGTATGCTAGCTAATCCCATTTCAGGTCAATTTTTGTCATATTTATTTATAATGTTTCTCATTTTATTTAGTATAGGATTTAAACAATTATTATATAGAAAGTGTTAAATATGATCGTTAGTTACTTTTACACTTGAATAAAATGCATAGAAATTATACAAAAACATTACTGTTTATAATGACATGAGTTTCAAGTTGAAAGAAGTATTTAGTATGTTGTCATTTTGAAACTTGTATTGATTAAAAAAACTTTTATTGAGCCTAGATACCCGTTCAAACTTACTCATTAGGAGTAAGTTTTGAACTGTCCCCGTTTTGGGACTATTCTTAAACACTGAATCTCACTTAAGATGTGGATGTATAAATAGTTTTTAATTGCAAGAAAAATTTCAATGCAGTTTTCCATTGTTCTCTGGGTACATATGTTAATAGATCATTTTACTTACATTGTATAGTTGGAAAACTTGGGGAAAATGCTTCCAAATTTTTATTGGAATTAAAAACTATTGGTGTTCACTAGTGAGATTTGACACTCAAGGATGAGTTAGGTTGGAGCGATAAGGACCTAAAAACCAATGTTTAATCTACGTAGAAGTAATGGGCTGGTATTATTATTATTTTTTTTTTGCGTGGGTAGATATGGAACGAAGCTGGATATAAGTTAGATGTAATATAGTTGAATTTTTTAATGGAGTTGATGGGTTTATTACAAATGCAATGGAAAATCAATGAGGGAGAAATACATGTCCTTGTGTTGACTGTATGAACATGAGAAAATTTCACGATGTTTAAATTGTCAAAACATGTAATAAGGTGTGGTTTTACTGAAGGGTATACATGATGGATATGCATGGTGAGAGTGTACTTCCCTAGACTAGTTATAACAATAATGAATTTGAAAGTCAGAGAGAAAATTACCTTGATGATAAAGGTAATGATTTGGATCATGATAGGGTAGACGATATGCTATATGATACCGAGCATTTTGGCAAAAGACCTTGAAAGATTGTGTTATGATTTCGATAGGCCTTTGTGTCTCAGTTGCACTAAGTTCACAAAGTTGTCAGCCGTGTTTAAATTATCTAACATAAAAGCTAAAAATGGATGGAGCGATAAAAGTTTCAATGCATTATTAGAAATTTTACAAGAGATACTTCTGGAGGGAAATGAGCTTCCAACATCAACTTACGAGGGTAAGAAAATGTTGTCCCATGGGTATGGAATATAAGAAGATACATGCATGTCCTAATGACTATGTATTGTATTGAAATGAGTATAAGGACATGCATGAGTGTCCTAAGTATGGTATGTCATGCTACAAGCACAGTAAAGTATTTTCTGAGGATAAGAAAGGGCCTTTGGCTAAAGTATTATGGCATTTGTCAATAATACCAAGATTCAAACGCTTGTTTGCAAACGCTAAAGATGCAAATAACTTAAGATGGCATGCAAAAGGTAGGAAACGTGATGGCAAACTCAGACATACTGTAGATTCTCTGCAGTGGAGAACAATTGATTATACATTCCCAAAATTTGGTGGTGAAATAAGGAATCTAAGGCTCGAACTATGCATAAATGGAATAAACCCCTATGGCACACTAAGTAGCTAGCATAACACATAACCAGTTCTCCTTGTGCTTTGCAATCTGCCTCCTTGGTTGATTATGAAGTGCAAATATATAATGTTGTCAATGCTGATATCAGGGCCTAAACAATTGAGAAATGACATTGATGTTTACCTTTAACCACTCGTTGATTACTTAAAATTGTTGTAGGATGAAGGTGTACCGGTGTATGATGCATATACTGAAAGCATGTTTACCTAACATGCCATGACATTTTGCACGATAAATGATTTTTTAGCTTGCGGTAAATTGTCTGGGTATACTATGAAAAGTGCAAAAATGTGTCCTATTTGTGAAGAAAACACATTGGACCAACATTTAAATCATTACAAGAAAAATGTTTATATGAGTCACTAAACTTTTTTTCCTCCTAACCACCCTTATTGTAAGAAAAAAAAAGCCTTTCAGATGGACAAATCGAGATGCGAATAGCTCGAATGCTGTTAACTGGAAAGTAGGTATATGAATGGGTTAGAGATTTGGAAAATATATTTGGCAAACCTTATAAACCTGTTAACGATAGCCCTTGGAAGAAAAAATATGTATTTTGGGATCTTCCATATTGGGAACATTTGTTGGTTCAATATTGTATTGATGTTATGCATATGGAGAAAAATGTTTATGATTATGTAATAGGAACACTGTTAAACATACCGAGAAAAACAAAAGATGATATAAAAGTTAGAAAAGACATGTTAGAAATGGGAATACGGATGGAGTTAGCATCGCAAGATACAGGGAAGTGGACATATCTTCCCTCGGCTTGTTATACGCTTTATAGAAAAGAGAAAACAAGCTTTTGTGAGTGTCTTTATAGTGTTAAGGTTCCACATGGATATTCATCGAATATCAAAAGCCTTGTTTCGATGAAAGAATTGAAGTTAGTAGGTATGAAATCTCACGATTGTCATGTTTTGATGCAACAATTCTTGCCTGTTGCAATTCGAGGCATTCTACCCAAACATGTGAGGAATGTTATTACAAGACTTTGTTTTTTCTTCAAGGCAATATGTTCTAAGGTGGTTGATCTTAAAACGTTGGATGAGCTACAGGCTAATATTGCTGTTACTCTACATCAGTTTGAAATGTATTTTCCACCTTCATTTTTTGACATAATAGTCTATTTGGTTGTTCATCTTGTGAGAGAGATTAAATCATGTGGTCCAGTGTATTTGAGATATATGTATCCTTTTAAGAGATTCATGGGTATTTTGAAAGGGTATGTTAGGAACCGATATCAACCTAAAGGTAGTATTATTGAAGCTTACTCAGTTGAGGAGTGTATCAAATTTTGCAATGACTACTTATCAGGCATTGAACATATTGGAATTCCTAAATCTCGTGATGAAGGAAGGCTAAGAGGTAAAGGAACAATTGGATTTAAAATGGTTTTACTTAATGCTCAAATGCGTGATAAAGCACACCTTATTGTGTTACACCACCTTACTAAAGTGCATCCATACTTAGAAGAGCATATGACCATTTTAAGGCGACTGAATCCTTCTAAAGTTGAGATATGGTTAACAAATGAACACAATAATTTTTTTATTAGATGGTTTAAGGACCGAGAGATGCGCCAATTGTCAGAGAATCGGATGAAGTAATTGATATCATAAAATGGTTAGCATATGGCCCTAGGATGTGCAAATAGTCTTATAAAGGATATGAAATCAACGAATATACATTCTACACTAAGCCTTAAGATGACAAAAGCACATTACAAAATAGTGGAGCTACTTTGATAACTTCATCAAAAGAACTTGCTAGTTCTAAAGACAACAGTCCAATTGATGTTGCACAGTCATATTATGGAGTAGTTGAAGACATTTGGGAGCCAGACTTCAAGAAATTTACGGTTCCTCTCTCCCAATGTAAATGGATTGAAAACCGACGCGGTGTATGAGTAGATGAGCTAGGATTCACATTAGTAGATTTTAGTCGGTTAGGTTATGAAAATGATCCTTTTATTCTCGCTTCATAGGCCAAACAGGAATTTTACATTATTGACCCACAAGATAGTAAATGGTCTATTGTTCTTCAAGGTAAGAGACGTATTGTTAGTATTGGTGATGTGGTAGATGAGAAAGAGTGTGATAAGACTCCTCCATTTTCCATTGGGCTACCCATAGCAGTTGGTGAAGAGATTTTAGATATAAATTACATGTGTGCTAATCTTACTGAAGGCTTATAGATCGAAAATTGCCAATAATTCATCTAAATATCTCCATGGTATGTGTTTTTATTTGTAGTATGATTAATGTGGTTTATAATAGTAAATTTGTAGTATGATTAATGTGATTTATAATAATAATTAACCACTACTTGTTAATTAATGTGGTTTATAATAATGGTATGTTTTTTTATTTGTAGTATGATTAACGTGGTTTATAATAGTAATTAACTACTTCTTATTAATTAATGTAGTTTATTTGTAGTATGATTAATGTGGTTTATAATAATGATATATTTTTTATTTGTAGTATGATTAATATAGTTTATAATAATGGTATGTTTTTTTTATTTGTAGTATCATTAATGTGGTTTATAATAATAATTAACTATTACTTGTTACATTATTCTTATTTCTCATTCAAATAAAATGATTCTGTAATAGATTATACTAAATGGTTTTTTTATGTTGCTTATGTTACAGGACATCATGTCTTCACAACCAAGAGACTCTCAGCAGCATAGTAAGAAGAAGACTAGGGGAGCTGCAAAATGTAAAAAATTGCAGAAGACTACAGATAAGCATTAAATACAAAGTTCGAAGATTAGGGAAATCCAGTAGGAGCAAATGCCTCGTCATTTAGTTTCTATGTTGGGGTGGTAGCACGTACCTAAGTAAAGATCACTATCAAATGCTGGAATCATATTGATAAGGGTCTTAAGGATATGATGTGGGATGATATCAGGATTAGTTACTGTATGTGAAAATTTTTAACAAACTTTACATAAATGCATATAATGTCTATGAAAATAATGAATCTCAATTTCATTTTATTTTATTTTTTACGGTTCAATATTGAGGATACTATAGATAATAAGACTCATGTATTGAGAAATGCAAGGAAGAAATGGAAGGACTTCAAATACCGATCGGTTAAAAATTACATAATTGACAATCCAGAGTAGAAGACACTGATGGAGAAATATAGATATATCACCGTTTAAGTTTAGGAGGAGTTTCACTTGGCACATAATACAGAAGAATATGAGGCACTAATTAAAGTGAAATGCATTTTAAAGTTACAATTTTATTCAATCTAATTTTATTAACTTCTTCATTTAATTATGTTTTTGTTAACAGTAATTGAAGGAAAAAAATAACTCAAAGGCAACCAAGAGCAAGCATCCATATTAGCTGGGTCGCATAGGATACTCTAGTAAAAGGCCCATTTGGGTGGCTAACGATCCCATCGCTTCGTTCTCTTCATCATCATCGATGGTTTCCGATGTAACCTCAACATATGATAAGATTCTCGATTGGATTAGAGTCAAAACAAAAATTATACAATCCCAGTCGAAGAGACTAGAGAGGTTGCAGAAAAAGTGGTGTGTGATAAATTTTATTTATTTTGCTTGACATCCAAATCTGACATATATTAAAAAAATATGTAATGAGGTTTGTAAAATTAATATATGATGACATGAAAATAGTTATATTACTATGCATGATATATGTTTTATGATGAGAAATGATATATTGACACATGCAATTAGCATGTAAATTTAATATATGATGACATGCAGAAATTTTAGATTGGTTTTTGATGTTTATATGTTGAATTGGAGGTGTTACGAGAGGAAGTAGCGCAGGAAAAATGGGTGCCAGATAGGCATGATGACATATTGACACGTGTAATCGGCAAACCCGAACATTCAGACTCTGTTCGTGGTATTGGCAGTGCGGCGACCATTAGGTCATTTTTTGGTAAAGAAGAACAGAAGAAACAATCCACCTCCATCTTAATAGAAGAAATCAAGGCTGATAGGAGGGTCAAATTTGAGGCTAAAATGGCAGCTCAATAAGAATTCTTTCAGTCCCAGCAAGCACTGTTATAGAAACAAATATTATTACTTCAGAGCATGCTTATTATGTAGTAGGGGATTGACAACCCCTCTCAATTTGTCCTTGAGATAGAGGTAGAGACAGGTCCTTCACATGGTATCCCTATGCCGAGTAGTTGCCACTCTATTAATCCACAATTTCTAATAAGAGAAATACAGGTAAACATTTTGAATTTCATTATCACCACTTACATTTTCGTTTTCACATATACTAACACTCATAACTACACTTTAAGGGTTGATAATGTTGTTTTTCCGTGATTTTATAGGCAGATACATTGTGCCGCCTTGCTCTTAAAATTAATGGTGACACAGTGATTGTGGCAAGGGGTACAGTTTATCCCTCCCTAGTTGGTTCTTTGATTCACGGCGTACCATTACTGCTTGGTCACGTGAGGGTGTTTGTGGATTTCTCATTTCCCCAATATGAACAAGAACAGCTCCTCGTTCCTGCATATGAAATTGAAATAGAATGGTTAGCATATGGCAGTTTTCTTCAATGGCCACTAGATCTCGTGCTCCTTGGAGAGGTAACAATTCTTCTTTCATTTAATACTAGAAACACCTATAACTTAATTTTAATTTGTGTTATAGTAATATATATTATTAATTAATAGGAAAATAAATCGTAATTATCAAAAAAGTTTCCACTGGATATACAAGGTAGCGGTTTATTAAAAGGATAAGCTATAATAAAACGTTCGACTTTGGTTAGTGAGGAAATTTTGCCAACTTTGAGTGGGAATATGCTATACATGCATGACTTTGTTGCCAGATTAGGAGCTGGATACATGTTTGAAATTTCTCCTCTGTCCACATTATTTCGGCTTCCGCTAAACACTATGCATAAGATAATGATAGGGCTGGAAGATATCACTCAACTCCACTCCATGGATATGCTTGATATCTCAGTCATTCGCATATTTATGATGTAAGATAAATTTATATTTTCTCATTCGTAAGATCGAACTACTATATTCAAATGTAGTTTTAACTTAGGTCGAATTTATAATTCGTGCATACAGATGTCTTCATAAATTGTGCATTCAGTCATCTGCATCTATCGGTTTTCTTTATCCATATATGTTATCTTTGATAAATACATCTGAGACCAAGAAAGTGCAGAATTATATGGTATCTACCATGTTGGGATAGAAAGATAAAAAATTTATCCTACTACCTTACATTCAAAAGTAAAATAAAATTTGAATTCATATATTTTGGGTTAACTTTTTATTCTAACATTCATTATACATTAAAATATATTTTTCTATATCTATAGTGCCCATTGGATGCTGATCATTTTATATTGTGACCGATCAGAGATCTTTTTTATGGATCGTCTAGGTAAGGCTGATAGAATGATACCTGTCAAAAAATCCATTACCATGTAAGTTATATTACTAGCTAATATATATATATATATATATATATAAAATTTAATTTTCAATATATCTAATGCATGCTTTTATATAAACTTATTTTTTTAGGGTATATAAATTATATCGTGTATAAGGTGGGAAATGTTTGAGTAACACACTGAGTTGGAATTTCATTACGGTATTTATCATTGTTTCTATTTTTTAGTTAGATTGAAGTACTTTTTTTTTAATTTAGTTAAATGATACTTTATTTCTTTTTCTGAAGTGCTCGAGATAAATTGGTAATACTGAATGTGGATACTATATTATGAGGTACATGTATGAAATTTTGACTCAGCATTAGATGAAGGATACATTGCATAAGGTATATGCAAATTAATTTATTTTATATGTAACTATTGCAAATTAAATGATACCTAACTATTGCAATTATTATCATGTTTTTTTATTTGCCTTCAAATTCTTTGTAGGTTTTCAATATCGGATCATATACTCAATAAAATATAGATGAGATTCGATAAATATGGTTTGATTTTTTTGTAAGTGATTGTATATAAATTTTTAATGTCTTAGATTATGGATATTAAATGTTGAGGAGTTATGAATTGTGTGTGTATATATATGAATATTGTTGAGTATAT
>CATIWF010177674.1:0-12366 GCA_949630135.1 Balakata baccata
CCTTTCCCAAGCGCAACATCCATTTCCCGTGTGGGAGATTTGAAAATTTAGAAAGCCGTTATGACACATGGCATGCTCTGATTGAAGTTTCTATCAACGACATTGACTATTAAAAGCTCAAGCATGATTTTCATAGGTGCAATAGCACTTTCAGTTTCCCTCTTGCAAAATAGCTATGCGCAAGCACGCATTATAGACCATTTTGTTTCTTCAATTTGTTCGTTAAGAGATCATTGGCCTATCGACTTGAAACTTTGTATGCTTCAAAAATAAACTTAGGTAAACATATTAATGACACTTAATTTGATTTTCAATATCGAAATAGAGATCAATTATTCTAAGGTCAACAAAAAGGATGACTAAAAAGAGGTATGTTCCTCACCTTATAAAACTAGTGAATTAAATGGCTTATTGTTGTTTAAATGCGTGTGGTATTCGAGCCAATTTGTTTAATTGGTTATATGGTTATTTAGACATGTGATTAGTTATATAACTGATGCGTGTTGACAAATGGGTGGCAATTGGACTAATATAGAGCTTATGTGTGTGATATGCTTGAAAAAGATGTTGAATCTTGTATTTTAGAAAAGGGACAACAACCTTCACTACTAGGTTCACCACCTGGTTCATGGCCTATCTGATTGTGAACAATACTTTCACGACCGTGAACACAATATTAACGATCATGAATACCTTGAAACATGTTGAATTCAGTTTAATATGATCTCATACTTATGGCTTTGCATGTTTACTCCTAGAATAAAACTAATTAAATACAAATGATACAAAATATGATACATGAAAAGGTTTATACGATTTGAAATCATGAACTAAAGTATGTATATATTTTGTATGCATAAAGTAATGAATTACAACAATGACAATTTGCGAATACATGACCAATATAACCTGATAATGATCTTATGTCCAATCTTGACTTGGGGCCTAATATAAGATATATGGCACACCATTAAGGATTGAGCGATATTGTAAATTCCTATTATCCTAGCCTTAAAGCTCAAGCCTCCAAGAGGTCAATGCTTTAATAGGCAACCTGCATAAGCTTAAGCTTACGAGTGGTTAATGCTTTAATAGGAAGTCGATATAAGCTTGAGCCTTTAAGAGATCAATTCTTAAATGGAAAATTGGCATAGGCTCGAGCCTTCGAGAGGTCAATGCATTAACTAGTAAACATAATATACTAGAGGCTGTGATAGTCATGTACACTTCTAGAGCCACTGAACGGTTAAACTGTGTGGCAGTCCATGTGTAACCCTACAAATTTAAAAGACAATGGCTATAAGTATAAAAAGGGAAAGGGAATAATAAGTCAGTTATACTTTGTAATACATAATATGGAAATGGAATATACAAAAGTGTATCAAGTGACATAATATGTATGATCCCTACTAGGGTTTTTGGCTAGCACAATGCTATGTACACAATATCTAATTAACACAATGGTATAATTACGATACATGACATTAACGTGATTCCTCACTAAAGCATGATTTAAGATTTAAATGTCATGAATAAATATGATTATTTGTTTGTTATGTTTTTTATGTTGTTGTGTACTACTAAGCTATGAGTAGCTTAGTGTGTGAATTTTCATACATGCAGATCTTGGAGCCAATAGATAATAGATATAGCAGTTGACAGCAAAGGAGACTGTGTAGACCCAAATTTGGGTCAAATACGTATACATCATGCATTTATTTTATCAATTATGTAAAGGGATGTAATTAATCATGTCATCATTTTTAAGATCATGTAATATAGGTTATTATTGTCTTACCTAGACATAAATATGATGCGTATGTAGAGGGCTAGTTATGCCCAAACCCGTGTATGATTAATGTCATACAGGTAAATAGGAATTAGTATCACCTTGAGGTGACATATGTTAACTAGCCGTATATGCATGCTGAATCAGATAAAGATAAAAAGATTTTGAGAATAGTAGAATGTTAAAAATTTTAAAATTTGGACAAGTATTGGCTTCCCAATTCTATAGCTCTCTACGTTTATAATATGATATAATCATGTTGTATGAGTGGGTGTTACAATAGAAGATTTTGTATTTCCTAGAAGAGTAAGATATGTTGGAATCAATCACACTACCAATGGTTGAGCATGACCATGGAAGCAATGCTCAACATAGGCAAGGTATGGAGGCATATCAAGCCTACAGGCACAAGGATATAGTTGCTTGCATACAGATGTTGAACAATATGAGAAATGACTTGATGTTGTGCTTTGAGAACTACTGCTTAACCAATACTGTTTGGGATGCTATCAAGGTTCAATTTGGTGGAACCTCAACTATAAGGCTACATTAGTTGATTCTAAAATTTGATACGTATAAGAAGCATCCTAATCATATGATGAGGGAACATCTTACTGTCATGTCTAATATGATAAGTAAACTACAGGCTGCTGGCCATGAGTTAACTGATGATTAATAAGTCTAAGTTGTGATTCACCCTCTTCCAAGTGCCTAAAAATACATTCATGTCACTCTTACCTGTAATGACAATATCAAGACTTTTAATGATGTTGTTCGACATATTGAGTTGGAGGAATATCGTTTTCTTACTAATAAGCTTGCTAGAGAGGCTTATATGACTGAGTCAAAAGAAAAAGGAGGTTTGAGCTCTATATAAAACAAATAGAAAGGTAAGGCTAATAAATAAGGTAAGGGAGGCAACAAAGCCAATCTTAGTGGAAAGAAATACAAACACAGAAGATATTGTGACAAGGTAAAAACATGAATTGCTTCAACTATGGAAAGCTTGCCCATTTTGCTCGTGATTGCACTAAGTTAAAGGTATTGTATAACCAAATTCATCCATCTAATTTATATATTAGTTGTCATTTGATGCTAGCTAAAACTGTTCCTTATTGGATTATAGACTCAACAGTAATTGACCACATAGCAAAGGATTGATATGCCTTTGTGGAGTTTCATCAAGGAGAGTAGAAGTATCTATATGGGAATAATGCTTTTATTGATTTGCTTGGGATCAATACCTATAAGCTGGTGTTATGGGGAGGTTGATTTATCTCCATCATGTACTATATGCTGTTGAAGTTCATTGAAATTTAGTTTCTATACTTGTTCTATTAGGACTTGGTTTTTAAGTTGTATTTGAAAATAGTTGCTTGAAAGTATTATTAGATAATGTTTATTATGATTCTAGTTATTTGTTGAACGGCTTTGTGGTATTGAATACTATTCATATAGATTTGAATGCATCTATCTATGTTGTTGGCAATATAGTGATGTTTTATTAAATGATGATGTTAAATGACATGCTAGATTAGGACACATTGGACATGATCATTTAAAAGATTAGTAAAGGCTGATCTTTTAAAATCTATTGAGAAAATAGATTTGCCTATTTATGAGCATTGCCTAGCTAGAAAAAGTAATAAGATTGCCATTTGGCAAAGCTAAAAGAGCCACATTTCCTTTGCAATTGATCCACTCTTACATTTGTGGCTTAATAAATGTGAGAGTAAGACATGGCGTTCACTATTTCATCATTTTTATAGATGATTTCAGCATATACAGTCATATTTATTTGATCCCTCACAAGTTCGAAGCATTAGATTGCTTCGTATACTATAGTAAATTGGTTGAGAATCAATTTAATATGAATATTAAAGCGTTATAGATTGATCGAGGGTTTCAATATCTATCTGACTTATTTAAAATTTATTGTGATTATAAGGGTATAGCTAGACAGCTAACTATTCCTTCCACTCCATAACAAAATAGTGTAGCAAAAAGAAGGAATAGAACCTAGTTAGACTACTAACTGCAAGTTAAATTCTTATTTGTGTACCATTTAGTTATGTTCCTTCCACCCCATATGACTTGTGGAAAGGTGAAAAACCTAAATTAAGTAATATGCACCTATGGGGATAAGCAACTTATATGCATAACACTTCCCATGAATGGGAAACTTGGGCCGAAGGGGAAGAAGTGTATATTTATAAGATACTCAGAATTCTCCAAAGGATATGTGTTTTTGAGGGAAGATGCAAATGGAAGAGTAACAAAAATTATGTCACGAGATTTCATTTTCTTAGAAGAGGACTTTCCTCAAGCAAGTGAGATAAATAAAGATTACTGACTGTATGAAATGGAAGATCCTAAGACTACTGGGACCGCAAGAATTATTGATTTAGCTCCTACTGAGCAAGATGATATAGAATATCCTACTCCTCTTGAAGGTAGTGGGAGTGAAAAGATGCCATATTATGTTCCTATAGAGCAAGATTGTGAGCAATCTCAACCTTAACTAGTAATTATGAAAGAATTTCCCATTGTCGATTTGAGATTAAGGAGGAATCTTTTGTGATTGATCTAGATAAAGAAGAGCTTAAAATAGTACAACAAGCTATTTCTAGACCTTTAGTCCTAAAGTTAAGGAATGGATTAATGCTACAAAAGAGGAAATTGATTCAATGAAATCTAATTAAGTATGAGATTTTGCTGATTTACTGCTAGGTCATATGACCATTGGGAATAAATGAATTCTCAAAATTAAACAAAAGGCGGACAAGACAATTAAAAGATATAAAACTTGATAGTGGCCAAGGGCCACACACAATGAGAGGGAATTGACTCTGAAGAGACATTCTCACTTATGATCAGGTTTGCGTTAGTTTGCCTCATTTAGGCTATTATAGCACATATGAATTTAGAATTATACTAAATGGACATTAATATTACTTCACTTAATAGAGAACTAGATGAAGAGATCTGTATAGATCAACCCTTAGGCTTTAAGTTTAAAGGTTAAGAGCGTAAAGTTTGCAAGCTTAAAAGATCCATTTATAGTCTTAAGCTAGCATCAAGAAAATGGAACCTTAAATTTCATCAAGTCAGTTAAAAGATAGTTTTACGATGATGGAGGAAGACCATTGCGTGTATATTAAATGTTTAAATAGTTGTTTCATAACTCTGTCCTTATATGTCGATGACATCTTTAGAGCTGGAAATGATAAGAAGTTGATTGATATTATCAAGAAATGGTTATCATAAAACTTCAAAATGAAAGACATGGGTGAGGCTAGTTATGTGCTTGGTATTAAGATCATTGGGGATTGCTAGAAATGGCTTCTAGGTCTATCTCAAGAGACTTACATTAAAAAAATATTGGAGTGTTACAATATTCATGATTGCAAACCCATGGATACCCATGTCGAAAGGAATTTGAGCCTTAATTTTAATATGTATCCTAAGACACCTAATGCAAAAGAATGAATGTCCAAAGTACCTTACTCTAGCATTATCGGTAGTCCAATATATGCAATGATGTGCATGCGTCTAGATGTTTACTACTATATTAGGCTAGTGAGTAGATTTCAATCTAATCCAAGTCTGAAACACTAGATGGCAGTCATTAGGATATTAAGATATTTGAAAGAAAATTCAAACTATGTTAAGTGATATCAATGGAAGGATTTGTGTTTAACTGGTTACACACATGTTGATTAGGGAGGTGATCTTTATCAACACAAATCGACTTTTGGATATGCATTGTTGCAATTTCATGGAGTAGCAAAAAGCAATCTTATATAGCTTTATTAACGATGGAAGCTGAATATGTAACATGTTCCTTTGTTATAAAGGAGGTAGTTTGGTTGAGAAGGTTTTTGTAGCACTTAGAAATCTTCAAGACAGCATCTAAACTTGTAACAATATATTGTGACAATATAGCTGCATTAACTTATGCTAAGGATTCAAAATATCATGGGAAGACAAAAAATATCCAGATTAGATATCACTATGTTAGAGATATGACCAAAGAAAAGGAAGTGGTTCTGAAACACATTCCTAGTAGTAAAATGGTTGCAGATCCATTTACCAACCAATAGCTAGATATGCATTTGTTAGGCATACAAACTCCCTAGGCTTATGTAGGATGTAACCAATTTGTAAATATGATAGACCACTTGTTTTTACTTGCAATGAAATTAAATACATATTTACTTTTTTTTTGTGAATTCTTTTAGTTGAATAAGTATATTATGAGTATCAATTGGCATAATTCGATAAAGTATGTCGATAGACTAGATTGACTCTCTTGCATGAGTAATCGCCTTTAACGATGTGGAGCAATTAGAGATGAGACCAAAATTTGAATGATTAAGATGCAATATGAGAGGTTTTAGTCATATCATTGAATAAAATGTCACCCTGATGAGGATCAAGATGAGATTCTTCATATCTAAGAATAGAGACAAATGACTTCGCAACCATTTATGTGTTTATTTGAAGAAAGTTAAGTGTGAAACCTATTGTTTAGCATTGTTGAATGTCTAAATAAAAGTTTCAGGTTTGACGCTTTTTGAGTGACAAGACTAACACTCATGGTGTTATTTATTTTATGATAAAGAGTGAAATATATACTCTTTTATCTTTGACAAAAAAAAAAAAAAGATTTGTTCCACCGTAGCATCTATTTCATACTGTATTTGCTAGACAACCTATTAGTAAGCAAATAATGAATATCTACTTTTTCGCTATGTCAGTCCTAGAAATCCTGAATACGAATTTCACATTTCTTACATTTTGTGACTTTTGACTATATCATTACATGATGGATTAATGCTGGTTATCTTAGAATGTATCTTATGGTCATGAGATAATTGGACTTAATGGAACATTTCTATAAGAGTGAGTTAATTCATATCTAATTGGTTTGAGGGCAAAAGAAAAAAAAATTTTGCTTATACATTTGCTACTTGTATTCATCCACCAGAGTTATTTCGCTTGATAGAACTTAATATATCTTAATGTACTAATAGATATAAGAATGATCTAAGTATGGATTCTCGAGGGATTGAATGATACACAATTATATGTATTAAGAAAGATACTTGGAGTAAATATATCGTTGGGTTATGTCTCTTATATAACTTATGGTTAGATTTGTATATTGGAACTTCCACTATTTGACTGTTTCAAGTTGCACGGTCTGTTCGTCTATGTGAATGATTCTCTGTTTGAGTTTGAGATTTTGGAATGACACTTGGGGATAACCAAACCCACTATGGACAAATAGAAGATGTTGGGTTTTGTGGTCTAAACTGTTTATGTGGGCTTGATTCAGTCTAAAATCTTATTCAATTTATTAAAGAAAAAAAAAAAGAAACTAAAAACTGCTCCTACACATTCCATAAAGATAGATGTTACAGAACGTGAAAATCAACTCCTTTTCTGCCAAGTTCTCTCTAAAAATTTTTATCTTCCTTTATCATACAAGCGGATCAAGGCATTCATATTGTAAAATCACAGCCAGATTTTTGTAATCCAATCTACCAAAAGCATTGAAAATACAGACTTTTATCAATAAGTAAGTTTCCACTTTTGAATCATATTTCACAACTGAATCACAGGTGATTTTCAATTTCAGACGGGTTATTCTGATTAAAGGGGTAAGAAAAGCCACCCATGTTAAGCTCATTATACTGTCCACCACGTCTAAAATTGAAGATATTGAAGAAAGCTGCTTCCTTCTGTTATGATATATAACAGATATTACTTTTTCTTGGTGATAGTAACTTAATAGATCGAATTGACAATAAGTTGACTTTCCATAATGAGTTGAATAATTATGAATTATGATGATGAATGAGTATATACGAGTTTTTTTTTATTGGTTTTATGAAAAAATATATTTTTCAACCAAATTTTATAAATTTGTGCATTTGAATTATTTAACTGAAAATTTATTCAATTAATTTGCTTACTTATCAATTTTAAACTAATTCAATTACTAATATATATTTTATTCCATTAACAAGCTAGTTGATTAGATGCTCCGTACATATAAATAAGAATTAACTGAAAATTTATTATATTGGCTTAACTATTATCAAATAGATGTTACAGGTTTCATAATTAACAAGGACAAAAATTAGTTTAAAGTTACTGATTTAGGAAATCAACTGAACAAATTTCCTTAAAATTTAATTGCATGAATATGTAAAATTCAAGGTAAATGTTGGCATGTTAGACATAATTTCAGCACATTACAAGTTATGTATATTAAATGTTCTAAAATTGAAGATTTAATTTCAAAATAAAATAATTAAATTCGAAACCCTAGCCATTGATCTTTTTCTCCTCTTTTTTGTTATTTTTTAATCTTAATTGTTTTGCAAGGAGCCAAGGATTGCTATTAGCTTTTAGCGCTGATAGCCTTTCTTCTTGTCCTTATATTCAATAATACCATTTTTTTTTTTTTTTTGCAAATTTTTGGTTTATTTTGTGTGTGCTTTTTTTTTTTTAATTTTTTGCTGAATTTCAGTTTATGTTATTCATAATAAAAATTTATTTGTCATGTTTAAAAATACAAGGACTTAAAAAGTCGGATCCATTAGAAACAATGATCACAAATTGTGACTTTTCTACTATCAACATAATTACTATCATTGTTATTGAAAAAGTTTGTCTTAAAAAAAACAGAGTTTGTCAAACTCAATATGTTATTTAATAAGTCATTTTATTTGTAAATTTAGGTATATATTGATTGATTTCTTTATTGCAAATGAATTCCATTTTTTATTAAAAAAAGTTTAAAATAAATTTTTTTATTGCAGTGCATAATTTGATTTGCGACGGTAATGAAGAGCATGCAAAAAAGCTTTCATGCGAAAACAACTCTAGAAATTTATCAGTTTATTAATCATGTTAAGCCAAATTGAATAATTATAATTGTAGAAAAGTGCATAAAGATAAATACAAATATAAGCTGATTAATTAGCAGACTAATATGAACAAACAACCCATAAAAAGTAAATAATTAGACTTTTCAGTAAATTAAATATATTAATAGCTTTATTTATTTATTTCAAGAGTTCTTTTATGATATGTCGCATATAAATCGTTGGATTCAGCGCTATATGATTTGATATGATCAAAATTATATAATTAGATTCATTGGATACTCATTCTATATAATCTGA
Source organism: Balakata baccata (assembly GCA_949630135.1). Taxonomy (NCBI): domain Eukaryota; kingdom Viridiplantae; phylum Streptophyta; class Magnoliopsida; order Malpighiales; family Euphorbiaceae; genus Balakata; species Balakata baccata. The sequence goes on from CATIWF010177674.1 coordinate 8,989, forward strand.
TTCTAGCATAAAGATGGGTGTATTATAGAATAAGGTTAATAATAATGCACATAAAAGGAATGGAAGACCTTGTTTTTTATGTCCTGTTCAACAAAAGATGTAAAAGTACTTTGCTCATTAAACTACTGAACAGATACTTTAAGAAATCCAAAGTGTAACATCATTACATACATAATCACAATCATGTTCATGTTTGATTGACCACTTCTTGCGGTATCTACAGATATAAATTAAAAACAAATTAGATTATTTTTGTAGACAATGAGTATTGAGTGAGATACTAATTAATGCAAGTCTATTGAAAATTTGAAATTGATCATAGTATATATATTCTGGTTTCATTATTTTTAAATTAGTAATGTTATATCGTTTTTTTTTTTTCAATCTCTTTCTTTTGCAGAATTTGAAGGGCTAGGTGAAATTTGTATCTAATAAGTAGGGATGACAATAATGAATAAGATACAAACACAATAGAAAATTTGCTTGTTAGGATTAGAGGATTATAGTGTCCGTGCTACAATCATGTCAATTCAATAAACACAAAAATTATCATGCCGCATTGTGGATTGATATAGTAATACGAAAAAAATACATTTAAACCGTTAATACTTTGTTGTTGTGTTGGATTAACACGTTTTTTTCCAACAAATTATGACTCATATACACATTATTTATATAGTATATAGTTATCATCAAGACTTGTAACACTTATATATACTTGTAAGTACAACAATATACAACAGTGCAGATTGTTACAATTCAATCACATTATCGTGGTGTCAGAGCTACGAAGAATTTAACAACCATCAGCTCTTCCTTCTTTAATGGCCACCTCTTCCTCTTCCTCTTAACTTGTCACTTCTCTCTCGTCAACACTATCAATTTCTTCTTTGCCAAATATTGCTCATGAGTTGCCCATCAAACTTAACCAACTATTTATTATGGCAAGCCGAGTTACTTTCGTTACTTCATAGTTATGATCTTGCTACACATATTGATGGCAATATTGAACGCCCACCAAAATTTACAAACTAGAATCAACCAAACACTATATTGTTAGAAACAAATAAGGAAAATAGGAGAATTGTTAATTCAATATTCAAAAACAGTAGAATATGGAAAATCAATCTGAGGAATGTGTAGCACACAGTTTCTTTAAGACAAATTCGCCTCCTACACGGGTATTTAGGATAACCGGCGTTTGTTTTCCAGGATACAACAGATTCCAAGTAGTTGTTGAACACACAACACCTACTTACAGCGAACTTTGCTTTGCCACAACATCTATCACTTGAGAAGAAGGAGAAAAAAGAAAGAAACAGTCAAAGTATGCTCTTTTCAACCACTTGAAAATTCAAGCCTAAACCACCTATTTATACTAGATGGAGGAGATAATGGATTAATTGTGATTAATTTCCTTTAAAAGATGCTAATAATGCCTTTGTAACTCTCAAATAATAGTGAAATTAATCTTTGAAATATCAGAAATGACATTCTAAAAGACATGAAGCTCAAAAGTCCATTCTGGAACAAAATCCACACGGGAGTGTGGATCTGCCTTGCTCACTCATCCTGCAGACACATCAACACGACTGTGTGGATCCACACGGGCGTGTCAGTGGCCTAGCCGTGTGGATCCACACGGGAGAGTTGAATCCACACGGGCGTGGCAGAATGCCAACCGTGTGGATCAACACAGGAGTGTTGAATCCAAATTTTCCAGAAATAAAAAAAAATAAATTGAAAAAAATTGGGCTTGTTCAGGACCACGAGATTTTGGGCCGACATTCGTGTACGCAGGTCGTGCACCCATGCATTGGCCCATCCCAGCCCATGGATTTGCACCCCCTGCACCTGAGCGCGCAAGAGAGAGCCTTCCATTCTACTTTTCTTACCCATGTAAGAATGCATCTCTATATATAAACACAGGTCCAACTTCAATTCTTAGTGATGTCGGACAAACTCCCACTCACTTTTCACCTTTAAATCTCCTTATCATGGAGCTTACTTTGAGCTTCAATTTCTATTCACACATTTTCCATTTTAAGCATATGAATACATTAATTCATAATCGTCATGTCAAAGAATATATATCCGGGTCTTTTTTCCAAAACCGAGTTATGGGACCCACCCGAATAATCCTCTCAAAATGGCTCATAATCACAATTTTTCCAACATACATATCATGTTGGTTTTGACAGTATCAACTGGTGCTTAGTTGGATAATTGCATCAATTACAGAGAACTTTATTCCTCAAGTTATAGGGGCCAAAACAGCTCGTGCAACATGGAAAAAGCTAACTACCACATATCCTTCTGGATCGAATTCCTAGATTAGACATATCAAATCTAGACGCCTAGCAAAAGACACCTATGAATCCATTGCACAGTATACTCAACACGGTAAAAGAATGTATGATCAGTTAGCAACACTTAACAGCGCCATTCCGAAACACGATATCGTTCAGGTAATTATCAATGGATTGGAACTATCTATTGACCTTCTGTGCGACCATTAGAAAATTGCATTGATGCATTATCATTTGATAATCTATATGGGCTGTTAATAACATGGCGTGTCGCGTTTCTGATATTGATACTCATCGGATAACGACACAAAATGTTCTGGATACGTTTTGTAATTTTAAAAAAATTAGAAACACATTTATTTAAATTTAAAATATATTTTTTCTTTCTAGAAAATCTAAAATCTATATGTGACACCCATCATTGCTTAATATATTTGATTGTATATCATTTTTATTTAATTCATATAAAATAATAACTTATAATTATATTTTTTGTATTTATTTATAAATTTACTTCTATATTTTTAATATTTACACATTTTCTCTGCGTGTCCGTGTCCTATACCTTTTATAAATTTTGTTTCCCAGTATTCGTATTCATACCTGTATCCGTGTCCATGCTACATAGGCTGTTATTATCTGAAGAAGCCAACTTGGCAACTTATACACCCAAAGGCTCTGTTTCCCCAATAGCACTCCACACAAATACTTCCAAAACCAATAATTCTTTCAAAGGCAAAGGAGGCATAAATCAACGAGGTTAAGCCCGCTTCAATCCCAATGTAACACCCTTCCACGTAGGAGAATGCTACCTAACTATATCTGATTAAACATTATTATTTTACGTCCAAATTAAAACTTTTTCCAATTTAATTTGTCCATCTCATACATATCATATTAACCATGTTAACTGAGCCATGCGACATGCATAATTAACTGTCAATATTCATATCCAATAATAGAATAAACCATATATCATGCCTTGGACTAAAACACGCTCACTTATTACAACCTTATTAAAACCAATTAAAAAAATAATCATAAATTTCATCATGTCTTTATTAAATAT
>CATIWF010177675.1:0-19847 GCA_949630135.1 Balakata baccata
TTCTTCACATATCTAAATATATCTACGAAATTAAAATGATTCTAAACATTTGGTTAGTTTAGCACATATCTTGATATTTTCTAATTAAATGTCACATTATTAAGAAAAGCTAAATACTACATTATTTTAAAACTAATTGTCTCATATGTATATTAATACACATTAACTATGCCAAATTTAAAAAATAGATTAATAATATTACATTTGTCAAATAAAATTAAGTAATTCTAAATTTCAAAATTATATTTGATATAAAATTGAAAATACTTATATTCTAAAAGTTTAAAAAATAGAATTATTTTGATACAGTTCCAGGAAATTTTGAGCATTTTTTTATACAATTTGGCCATAGCAAAATTATTCAAGAGCTAAGAGCATACCAACAATACTTCATATTTTACTATCTATTATATTATAAAAAATTCATTCTCTATTTTAGTTTGTTTTGAAAATTATGTGCATTTCAAAAATACTCATTATCTCACTCCATATTTTAAATTTTTATTAATAAAACTATCTAAAAAAATGAAGAGATAGAATATGGAAAAAAAAGGAAAAAGAGAAAAAAGTACAAAAGAGAGAAAAAATAATAAAATATTATTTAAGAGCTTCTACCGACTCATATTCAACATGTGTGTATTCAATTAGGATTTTAAAAAATATTTATAGATTTAGTTAAGTCAATAATTTTTGCAGAGTTTATAGATTTTTATAAGGGTATTTTCAATTAGAATTTTAAAATATATTTATAGACTTTTTATAAGTTAATGACTTTTGTAGAATTTATAAAATTTTTAGTGACTTTTGTAGATTTTATAAATTTGTCAATGACATTTCATAGCATTTATGAAAAAATATGTTGAAATCTTATAAAAAAGTGAAAGATTTTTACAATAATTTTGTATATATAGAATTATATAAAAGTTTTAACAAATCTTTAAAAATTTGATATTTATAAAAGTTAGTGACTTTTTGAATACCATTTTACTTTTATAGAATTTTTATAAATGATAATTGAATACCATTTTATTTTTATAGACTTTTTTAAAGTCTTTAAAAATTCTAATTGAATATCATGTTACTTTTATAGACTTTTTTTAAGTCTTTAAAAATTCTAATTGAATACCTCCTAACTTTTATAGAGTTTTTATAAATTTTAATTGAATACCATTTGACTTTTTAAATCTATTAAAATCTTTTAAAATCCTAATTGAATACATCCTCTTAATGACTTTTGTAAAATTTATAGATTTGTCAATAACTTTCATAAATTTTATGAAAAAACTTGATGAAATTTTATGAGAAAGTGAAATATTCTTGCAAAAAATTTTGTATATATAAAATTACATAAAAGTCTTATATTTATGAAAAACATCTTAATTTTATAAAGTTTTTATAAATTATAATTGAATATCACTTTACTTTTATAAATTTTTTTTAAGTTTTTAAAAATTTTAATTGAATATTATTTTATTTTTATATATATTTTTTAAAAATTTTAATTAAATATTATTTTATTTTTATAAATTTTAATTGAATACTTTCATATTTTTATAAATTTTAATTGAAAACTACTTAACTTTTTTAAATCGAGTAAAATTTTTTAAAATTCTAATTGAATATACTCTCTAATTGTGAGATATGCAAAAAAAGGAAAAAAGATATGGCGTTGGAAGTCATAAAATTTATTGGGAAATAGGGAGGCCGGATGCTCTAATTACCGCATCATCCTAGCACCACTTGAGAGTAAAACCCTTGAATCTCAATCATTCTCGGCGACGCCAATAAGTTCCTTTTTCGCCAGTTTAGTTCTTAAAACGGTATTTATTTTCCCTGCCTTCCCTCGATATTGAGCAACTACTTCCCCTTTATCAAATTCGTTCGGAAAAATTCGGGGATTTGAGGAGGTTTAGTGAATAATGGAGGAAACAATTCCCTTTAAGAACCTGCACAGTAGAGAGTATCAAGGTCACAAGAAGAAGGTTTCTATTTATTAAGAGGAGAAGAAGAAGAAGAAGGAAAAAATCATTATTTTAAATTTATTGTAATTTTATTGTCTGTTTTCTTTGATAGGTTCACTCGGTCGCTTGGAATTGTACTGGCACCAAGCTTGCTTCCGGTTCTGTCGATCAAACGGCTCGTATTTGGCATGTTGAGCCTCACGGTCATGTAAGTTTTTCTTGATATCATCTCGTGTCTGCTTAATGTTTCTTTTTTGTTTGTTGATTAAAGGCGATTTTTATTCGAAACAACACTTGGATTTTTGCGGCTTCAAAGTGATTATACTGAGCTAGTTTGGTTTCTGAATTTCTCTTGCGATAATGGGTATCACTTGTGAATCGTTTCAGCTACATTTGTTGATGGACATAGTGATTATTGTTTAAGTTGTGTGTACTATTGAATGTTCATTTGGGGTTCTGAAATCACAGAAAGATGCAGATGTTTTATTGTTCAATATTGCACTGATTTTGTGTTAAATCTTAATGCTAAAAGTTTTAGATCTAGTAGTTCTTGATATTTTGGGTTTTTAGAATACATGTATTCAGGTTTGGATTTGGTATTTTGAAGATTTGGAGAAGCATTTTCTCTCTAAAGTGGATGATACTTTTTGAATTTCAAGCTAGTTGTCTTCACTGAATCATTACCAATTTTTAGTACTATATTGTTAAGGAGTCTCAAAGCCTACCTCTATGTTTCCTGGTTTAATACTAATTGTTTTAAATTGATCATCAAGTTTGCGTTGGAAATTTTCTCGAATATAGCAGCTTGTAACTATATTAGATATTTCTACAACCATTGGGAAATGAACCATACAAAATTTTCTTGCTATTTGTATTCAAATTGAATGCGATAATATTTGAAAATGAGAGGAAACAAAGATATCCTGTGATTTAGACATCTGACAACCTATAGAGGGTTGTGTTTGTATCAAACCACTACCCTGTGTTTCTGTTTTGACAAAAACATATTTTTGTTTGCTGGAAATTGACTGGTGATTCATCTAGCATAAGTTATGAGATTCACTTAAATAATATTAAATACTAGAGAACTTTTTTTCTTTTCATTACTTATGTTAGAAACGCATATATTCAACACTTCACAAGAGAAAGGTAGACAATTATCACGAAATGGAAATACAGGGTGCTCTTTTAATGCAAATCAAACCACAGCTTTTGAAGCATCAGGGGAAAATCACCTGTTAGTTTTGAGTACATTTTCTAGAAAAAAAAATCGCTGTAAAACCTTTAAGAATGCATTTAAATTTAGGCATTTTTAATATTTACGTTCATCCCTGTTAATATTTATAATTTTTCTTTATCAACAATTTTAACACAGCCTGTATATTCAATCTCATTTTCATAATTCAAACTAAAATATCAAGTCCTAATCTTCCATCTATACTTTATCTTTATCCAAATGCAACCTTAATTTACTATTTTTTTTCTTTGTTCTTGTGTGTTAATTTTGTTGATTGGTGATTTTTAATTGTACTAGTTCCTCAATATTTTAACTATTTATGTTGAATCTACTTGCATTAGCTGGTTCTTGGATGTACTATTCTTCAAAATGAGGATATGTTTCTTGCAGGGTAAAATTAAAGACATTGAATTAAAGGGCCATACTGATAGTGTCGATCAGCTGTGTTGGGACCCAAAACATGCTGATCTAATAGCAACTGCATCAGGTGACAAAACTGTTCGTCTGTGGGATGCTCGTAGTAAGTCATGTTCTGCTGACTATTCATCTTCTAATTAGAAAATAAGAAAGTTTATAACGCTTTTCAATCTTACAAGAATCTGGGAAATACCTTGTTTACATCCACGTGGCAATAAATAAATATTTGCTTATTTATAATTTAGGTTTGCATCTCTGTGAATGTGACCATAAGATCACAAGTTCATGTTATCAGAATATCCTCTCCACAAAAATGTAAGGGAAAAGTTGCATACAGTTGATGACTGCCACCCCCCACCCCAAACCTGCTGTCAAAAAACAAGGAGTATTGTGCACTAGAAATGACCTTAAGATTGACAAAAATCACTGCTAGTCAGATTAGCAAAATGGCTGGTTGTGATTTCTTAGTGGAAGTTGCTTGAGATAAGCAGATTAAATTTAAAAAAAAAAAAGTTTGGGTGGGTGGAGAGACATCAATTTATTGCATGGGATAGCTAGGAAATTAGGAAATGTTGACCTGCTTTTAGGTTAACTTGAAGCTAGAAGAGATAGGAACTTATTTGGATATTTAAGTTTATAAACAGGTAAAGTTGTGGATCAAAATAAAATAAGAAAAGACATGGTTTTGTCTTTTTAAATGCAGATTTATCATTGTGACGACTGACAGATGCTCATGAACAAGGCTTTCAGGACAGTTTTTTGAACAAATTGATGTTATTTAACGTGGGCAGCATTGTGCTTAAATGGAAGGGACTAGAAGCATGCATTATATTCAATAATGATTTCCATATTGAAGGAAGTAGCAGGATTCCTTAGGCCTTATATTCAAAGTCCCATGAGCATGCCTATATCTTTATGCTAGTTTATTGGTTCAATGAATTGAAATTTACAAAAATACATGTGGCCATGGAATTTTTAACTTTTTAATCTTCATGGTACTTGACTTCTGAATTGGTAGTTTTTTTATTGGATTAGTTTGGTTTCTTGTTGTGCAGATGGAAAATGCTCCCAGCAGGCAGAACTTAGTGGGGAGAATATAAACATCACCTATAGGCCTGATGGTGTCCATATAGCTGTTGGGAATAGGGTATGGCTTATATTATAAAGATCTTTGCACTTTTGATATAATCCAATAGTTTAAGCTAATTATATTATGAATAAGCATAGTCATCAGTTTCTGCAGGAATTTTTTGTCATCATCAATTTTTGCAGCAGTAACAAACCATTTCTGTTGTTTGATCTGCTGTAGGATGATGAACTAACAATACTGGATGTTCGCAAATTTAAGCCTATTCATAGTCGCAAGTTTAATTATGAGGTAAGATATGTGTTTGAACTAGCAAAACTAGTTTCTTCCTTAATTCTGTATGAGGCAATAGCTGTGTCGCTTTGTTCAATTTGGGCATGAAGAGAACACTTTGAAGCTTACATTTGGTCCATTTGGCCCTTGTGCAAATTGGAACTTGATCTGTTGAAACCTTTCTTAAGAAGGCAAAGTCTTAAGTAGAAACCAAATCCCTTTGGATTTCTTATAGTGAAGAGGAGAAGAATAATTTTTTATTCTATATGGGGGAGCAATTTTAAAGCCTAGAGAGGCAGAAGCTGTGATTGCTTCCACCAAAATGGGACTGCATCTCATGCATGTGGGCCTTATTTTTGTTACTTAAATTAATGATTCCATACTACATCAATTGGGTTTAGATATAATTATCTTGGATACCTTCATTTTTTACAGGTGAATGAGATAGCTTGGAATATTACAGGAGAGATGTTCCTCTTGACAACTGGGAACGGTAGAATAATGTCCCATTTGGAGAATTTGCAATGATGTTTTTGCATTAGCAACATCATATGGTTTTATTTTTAATCTGTGATTTACTGCTCAGGTACTGTTGAAGTTCTAGCATATCCATCTCTTCGACCCCTTGATACGGTTACGGCTCACACAGCTGGTTGCTATTGCATTGCAATAGATCCAAAAGGAAGGTGAGCAGGGGGGCACTTGGCGGAACTAAGAGCCCCCCTAAAATTTATAAAATCAAGTTTTACCTACAGAATTTTGTAACTTCTTTCAAACAATTAGTTATAGCCTCAAAAATTTCAAAAATCAGAGTTCTACCTGCAGAATTTATAACTTTTTTCGAAAAATTAATTGTAATATATATATATATATATATATATATTCCAAAAAATTAGCTACAGCCCCCCAAAATTGCTTATGTTTTTGTTATGATTTCTATACTTAAATAGCATTTATGTTCATTTCATTATTAATTCTAACCTATTAATGTATTTTATATCCCTATATTTCTATCAGCATTTTCTTTTATGTCCATAATATTTAAGTTTGGCCCCTCCAAACATAAATTTCTAGTTCCACCCCTGAAGATGAGCTGCAAAGCTTTTACAATTATTTAGTGCTCACATGTTACAGCAGTTTGTTGCTATCAACCCTGCACATGCATGTCAATTCTTAGAACCATTTAATACACCTTTCCCTCTTGCGACAGATATTTTGCTGTTGGAAGTGCTGATTCCTTAGTTAGTCTCTGGGATATGTCAGAGATGCTTTGTGTGCGAACTTTTACTAAACTTGAGTAAGTTTCACTGGAGAGTTAGTAAGTTTTTGTTAATGTATTATTAATGGGTGTTTTCCGCTGCACATGGATTGGATTAATTGTATCAAATCACAATGATACTTTTATATGCTCGCAGATGGCCTGTGAGGACAATTAGCTTCAACTACACAGGAGATTATATTGCTTCAGCCAGTGAAGATTTGATCGTTGATATAGTATGTGCTCATTGATATTCTCTTTCAGATCTTGAAAGAATTTGCTTGTCAGGATACATTTCTTATGTGTAGACTGCTATGAACAGCATGAAGTTATTAATAATATTTATGCTGTGTGAAACAGTCCAATGTTCACACTGGACGATCGATGCATCAAATCCCATGCCGATTTGCCATGAACAGTGTGGAATGGAATCCCAAATACAATTTGCTTGCATATGCTGGGGATGACAAGAGCAAATATCCAAATGATGAAGGTATTGCTATCATATATTATAATTTGGGCAATTTAAATATGCAAGAGGTTTCCTTATTTTGTTCCTATCGTGCTTTCTGTTGCAGGTGTTTTCCGAATATTTGGCTTTGAGAGTGCCTAATTTTCACTCCCAATTATTGTAGAGCACTCGGGAGCTATTTTCGTTCTTGTGTTCTTATTGGCCTTAGATTATTTCTTGTAATGTCTTTATTATGTTTGATCTTCGTAGTTTTAGTTGCCTTAGTGGACATTTTTCATCATTGCCGGTTCGGTTACTCTCTGTTTTTTTTTTTGGTTGGGGGCGAGGGCTGTGGAAACACGTTTTGCTTGGAAATTCTGTGTTTTGTGATGTTAGAAGAGTTGAAGAGAAATGAGTGATTTGGCGTTGTACTATTATATCAAAAGTTAATTAATTTATTATGAAAAAAATTAAAAAATATTTAACTTTTAATATTTTTTATTCGATTATAAAAATGAAAAAAAAAATTAAAATTTTAGTTGAGTGTCAAAGGTGTAAGTGTCGTTTGAGATTGGTAATTGAATTAATTCAGATATTTTTATCAAATGGGACAGTCATAATCAGCAGTTAAGGAATTTATTTATATTAAAATATAAAAAATTTAATTGTATTGAGTTAAATTTATATTTTTATATATAATTTATGGATTAATTTGATTTTTAGACTTAATTTATAGTGACAAGTTCATTCGGCTTTATTTTTTTTCCAATAAGTTGACTTTAAAAAAAAATATTAATACCATTCAAAACCAAAATTATACTTTAAAAAAATCGATTTCAATTGAACAAAACAAAAATCGATTCGAGCTAATATGTATAATGTATATAGGCATTGGATAAACTAGCTCACAAAAGTAAAAAAAAAATTAAAAATAAAGAATAAATTATCAATATCGTTGAGGTTTTAATTAATAGTGTACTTTTTGATTTTAGATATAATGTCCATTGTTTTGATGTTGTAAAAATTTCAAATATATTATATTATTTTTTCTATATTTAAAATATTTTTGTGCATTGCATATATGGTCTAATAATTTTTTTATATGAATTTACAATTTATAATTCTACGCTTACTATCATCCTTATATCAAATAATATTTTTATCAAATGACAGAAAATTGAGTATTATTTTTAAAAAAGTTGTTTATGCATTTGAAAAATTAAAACCTGTTATCAGTAATTTGTTCATAAATAAAAAAAGGAGCTTATTATTATTATTATTATTATTATTATTATTATTTTGCTTTAAAATACTTGCTGTGAATTGAGAAATGCTATTTTCTCTTTTCTTTTCATTTCGTATTTAAACTTCAACAGAGTTTTTCTTCAACTGTATTCTGTTTGTACTTTTTTCTTTTCCTCTCCATCTCTCTGCGGTATTAGTTTTCTGGAGAAGAAGGCCATGGCCTCTGCCATGAGAATCGTATTAGGTCTCTTAACCATCGTCACCGTTGGAATGATCATAGGTACTCTGCCTCCTTATTTCTCTCTACCAAATTGCAACTTTTTTTCCTCCAAAATTTGGATTTTCTTATGGATTTGAATTTGCACGCCAGAATTAATTGTTGAAGACTTGTTTGGGATCTGATCCATTTGGTTTTTAATTTACAATACATTTGTCATTTCGGCTTGTCTAACCCTGATCTTATTTATGTTTAATGGAAGAGTAAATGCTGAATATTTTTTGATTGTGGAAATATATAGTTTGAGATGATTTTTTGAAATAGTGCCTTCATTGACTCTGAGTAATTTTAGTACATGCAATGTATCATGTAAGTATAGCAATGCTATATTTTGCTTTGAAATTGCAAAACCCATTTTGATGCGCTCTTTGAAATTTCATATGCGGAAAAGAATTAAATAGGCTCTCAGATATAGCATTAGTTTTGGAAATCATGATTTGCGCATACCATTCTGCTAAATTTCCAACAATGCGTGCTTACCTCAAGTAGCATTCATGTTTTTCTGTTTATTTTTGTTTGGGAACTGCAGGTGCTTTATTTCAGTTAGCATTTATACACAAATTAGAAGATTCTTACGGTAACTTTTTAAGTTCCTTCCATTCAACGTCTTTCATATGGTGCAACTTTTACATACCTATTACTTGCAATTTATGTCAACATGTGAGTCCCTTTTTGTACTTTCAGTTTGTATCATCATGAATGACAAATATTTTGTGGAATTTTCATTCTTTTTCCCCCTCTACATTTAACAAATATGTTATGGAACATTGGGAGATGTAGAGTTATAAGCTGAGACATGCATATATAATGAACAGCAGTACAACAAATATTTTGTAAGCTGAGACATGCATATATAACGAGCAGCATCGCAAATACTTCAACTCCTTAAACATGTTCACTTGTTTGGTTATGAAAACAAATTGGGAAATGTAGAGATTCTTTTGAGCCTTTGAAATGATTCACTATAGAAGTGAGACAAGGCAGATTTGAGAGAAAGTGGGCCATTGATTAATGGATGTCTGGTTGACTGGTACATGATTTTAAAAATTTTTTATTGTAGTACAAATTCATGATTTTGCTACCAATATCGTGTTTCGGTGAATTGTGGTTCCTTGACATTGTTTCAATTTATTGTCATCAGTCTTGGCACATTTTGATTGGGTGGCTTCTGCAACTGTAGTGCTTCTTCATCAGGGCATTGTTTTTCGTACTTTTATTGACTTAATTTGTATTACCATAGGCTAATCACCTGAAAATTCCTACTAAAGTTAGTCTACCAGCCATATCAAGGATCCTTTTATTGCACAGTTGATATAGAACACACAAATAGAACAAACACAAAAGCATGAAGTTAAAGATGGAGTTAAAGGAAAGCACTGAGCTTAGTGTATTGGAATTTTAATAATTCAAATATCTATTTTTAGAATAGAGAATGAACAAAAATACATAGTTATTATAGACTAATAACTAATCCTACTACTTGGATTAATAATTCTAAACGGGGAAAATTTTAAACCAACATTGAGACTCCGTTTGTTTTGTGGAAGATGTTCAGGAAAATATTTTTCACATTTTTTAACATTTTGTGCACACATGTAAATTGATCAACAGAAAACATTTTCTTGATCAAAAGAAAAACTAACCTTTTCTAAAGGAAAGTACTTACTTTTTCTCGACAAGGAAAGTGATTTTCTCGATGTTTCAAACTTATTAGAAATTGTTAAGTTTGTACTAATAGTATTTTGTCTACCATGACACTGATGACCTCTAGCCATAAATGAATGCCAGCAACCACAAAAATTCCCAAATATATTTTTTTACTATTTTTCTCTTATATTCAATTATAGATTAAAAATAAAGTTCGAATAACTATAGACTTTTTAGTAGTTTTTTTATTAAAAGAAAGTTCATATGTTTTATTGTGCTCTATCCCATGTTGCTTGGACTTGTGTATGGGCATCCGATATGGGTGCATATCTAGAAGTTCGACTTCTTACATTTTAAAATTTAGGATATGTAGATGCGGCTAAAAAGATTCAAAATTAGGATACAAGTATGGAGGTATGTCTATACACATAGAAAAATATAAATATTTCAATTTGTATATGTAATAATTTAAGTTAAAAGATTGATCAAATTATAACATTTAAATTGCTAAATAAAATAAGATAAAATTGCAACACTCCATTTCACTTACAAATTTAAAAGTCCAAAGTTCAAACCACAAAGACAGACAGCAAAGTGATATCACGTAACTTAAACGAAGTTTAACAAACTAGCATAAACAAACTAGTAGTGAGCAAAAATGTTCTTAAAAATCTGCAAGGATTGAAGCTTGTATGATATCCACTTTTAAACAGGTTTGAAGTTTCTAGTGCGTGGAGAAATCAGCTATATCCACTATTAAAGTGAGAGATCTGGGAAGGATTCCATATCCATACCTGTGTCGTATCCCAAGGACACATGTACTTCTTTGTTTTTTAAGTGTCCAAGTAACATATGCTCTATCTGTATGGTATTCAAACTATAGAATTTCTAGAAAATTTTTTCCAAAAGCAAGTTAGTTTCTTAGAACATCTCCAATAATATTCTTTAGTTTAAAGAGCATCTTAGTGCATTTTTAAATATAGAGAGTAAAAAATTTTTTATAAGTCCAATGAACTCTTTATATTTTACTCTTCATTTTATTTTATCCCATACAAATTAATATTTATCAAAAGTAAAAAGTAAATGATTTTTATTATGAGTAAAGTGAAAAATATTTTAAAGAAACATACCAATAAAAAAAGAGAATATGCATATAAGTTGAGATGCATTAATTATAATTGAATTAGAGAGTGAAGTTTGACTCTCTAGATGTAGAGAGCTAAAATCACTTTCTTCTTTAAATTTTAAGGATAGAGAGTCCATTGGAAACTTTTTTTTTTATGACATTACTCTTTAAAATAAAGAGCATAACTTAAATAAATAATTCATTGGAGATGCTCTTAGACTGCTTCAACAACTTTTGTTGGATGTCGGTGTTGACACAATTAGGTATCTGCCATCAACTAACAACTTATTAGGATAAATAAGCATGCTTCTTATACTCATAGGCAAAGGTAAGAAAAGTCTTCTTTTAAGGCCTATAATATAAAAAGATTTTTAAGAGAAGCGATTTTAAATATTTCAATTTGTTTTTGGTGGTTTCTAAGGCTCGATGAAATAGGAGAATGAGAATGGTTATTGGATCTCACTCTATCTCTCCACTAGCACTTCGGGCCCCACCAAAGGGAACACTTTCTCTCTCTCTGCTACTACTTCAAGCCCATTAGACTGAGGAATATTGTTGGTCAGTTTACTCTTTGATGTGCAAAGCTTCCTTTCTTTCCCATTAAAAAAATAAAAGTTTGAATTTAAAACATGTGATTAAACGTATCACAGAATAAGTGTGGCAGAAATGCAGATGTTAAGATGGATGTGTGGGCATAGAAGATTGGACAATAAAATAAATGAATGCATCTGACAGAAGGTACATATAGCACATATTGGAGACAAAATAAGGGATGGACGTTTAAGATAGTATGGGCATGTGCTACGTAGGCCTCTACATGCCTCAGTTCAAAGACACGATAGATTAGTTGTAGCAAGTTGGAAAAAGAGTAGAAGTAGGCCTACACTTGGAGCGAAATAGTGTGTAAGGATCTACTATCACTTGATATTGAGGTAGAGCTGGCCTTGGATATTTGGAGACAGAGAATCCATATAGTCTACCCCATCTATTATGGAATTATGACTTAGCTGTTGTTGAGCTCCTTCTTCCTTGTATACTCTCATTTAATTCCTATTAAAATTTGTTCAATTAGAATTCTACAATTGTTTTGGAGTTTACAGGTACAAGAAATGTCTTCTTCTTTTTCTTCATGTTAGTCTTCTTTTTTACATCAGTTAATTCTGCTGTAACTTTATGGAAGGTGAACGTGCATCAAAATTGTGATCCATGTTTGCTTGCAGTCATTTGTCTCTTATGAATAGGTCATGATGTTATGATAAGAACTTCTTTATAAGTAAGTGTAAAGATGTAGGTTTCTATGAGGAATTACATAGGCAGCGTCACATGCGAGTAATGCATAATGAGTTCAAAAAGGCATATGAAGGAGAGACCAGATGTAGGGGCCTTAACTGTAATGTAAAAGGTGAAAGAAATATAATAACAAAGAAATATGAAGTATAGTTATGCTGGGGATGCAGTAAGGAACTTCCAAGTGTAAGAAAACATTGGAGACCTTAGGGAGATATTTCTGATTCAGAGTATTGGAGCAACCATTCAAAGAATACTACGTAGTTGTAAAGGCAATGATCAACAAAACAGCATTGGTAAGATTATATAATCTATAAAGTGGTGGAGGTGAATGGTTGGAAAGAATGTTTAAAGCCCATGAATGTTCAGCAAATTAATTGTAACTGGAGGTATTGTAGAGAGAACACAAATATGGATAATGTAGCAAGTTCGGTTCTGAATGCTATATTAGTTAGCAACTGAGAAAGTGTCATTTGTTCTAGAACTACACGGTTGACATTTAAGCCCATAAAAGAGGTTAAATGAGAACATATTTTCTTTACTGATTCTCATGAGTCATGCCAAATCTACTGAGCCAAAACTCTTCATTAGTTATTGCACAAATCTAAAATTAGTAGCGAAATCCTACCTATTGTTTGAATTAATTTCATATGCAGCTTTGTTCATATTGTTGACTTTCCATGGTGTGTGATTGAATTGTTTCTCCAAAATAATCCATTTATAGACTTGGCAATACGTACTGATCTTCTAATTGAATATCAGAAAACGTAAAACATTATAATTTTCTCCATGTACCATCAAGCAAGCAGGCATGTCAGTTAAAAAAAAAAAATTGCAAACAGGCTATGAAGAATGGGTTTAACTTATGGGCTAACACTTAAACATTTTTAAGTTCTTATGGGCAGTGGAAGTATTTTAACAATCAATCGAAAATAGTCTCATTTTTCCATTTTTAAGGATGTTAGATTCCAATGAGATTAAAGACCATGGTAAAATATCTTGAATAGTGTTTTCCAATCGCAAAGTTATGCTAATTATTATCTTGAGGGAAGATGAATTTCTTAAGATTAAAGTTAGCATTCTGGGTCTATGTTTCTTTTGAACCATATCAGTATATGCACATAATTTCCATCGTGCGCAAAATTCAAATTGATAGCTATCTTCAGTTGCCTAAAGGTTGGTATAGTTGCAATTAATCTTGCTTAATATATATATATATACACACACCATAATAGCAGTTTGCATAAGTAATTTTTAATTTTGGCCCAATAGAGTAAGGTATTCTAGGAAAAGGGCAAAACGAGAGTGATTTTTAAAACTTTTATTGTGCTCATCATAGATATTTTATTTGATGATTGAGCTGTGTCCTTGAATGTTTTAGCAACCCGTTCTGCCTGTACTTATACTCTATCTTTATAAGATGTATGCATGACAAAGTTCCTTGAAATGTGATTGTTATTATTGTGATAAATTAATTCCTGCATGATTATAGCTGAATATTCACTCATGGATGTGAAACCATGGGTATTTCTCTAGAAAATTGTTAGATAAGGTAGCATATGGTTCGCCGATTTAAATTTTATTGTATATACTTTCATCTATTTATTTATTTTTTAATTTTCAGGTATCACTACTCATTGGGAAAATGACAAAGAAGCACAAACTTTACGTCTTGGGCATGTAGGTTTACTATCTTGTGTCCTTACTACCTCAAATAGAGAAGTGAAAAGCAATTCAATTTAAACCAGTCCCAATTTTTTTTTTTTAACTGGGATAGAAGGAAAGAAATATGATATAGAGGGAAAATGGAAGAGAACAAATCTAATAAATATAACTTAATGGATTAGAAATATGTTGGATGTTCTTTTGTCCAAATTTAAGAAACTGAAAGGTTATTTTATCAAACTGAAAAATAATCATGTAAATATTCTCATATCACTGTATTATACCCATGCAGAACATTCTTTTCTTAATTCATCTTTGTACAATTTATTTTACATCTGTCAAGATTTTTTTCCTCTTTCTGTATGACTTAGCCCTTTTTTTATCCTTCACCTGTTTCATAATGATACTGAATGGTGTAATTAAGATAGGTTCTGTTTATGTAATGGATAAATAGAGTGAGCTTGAACATTACTGTTTCATAATAGGTGGCTCGTGAACTATTGTTTTGAGCTCTATAAATGGATATTGAAAAGAGACATATCTTTATTTTTGTTGTAATGGAGACCTTTTTCCTTCCGTTTATCCAATGTTGTGTGGTTCACAAATTGTAATGTTATAGCTATGCTATTAATCTATGAACCACGGACACTTCAACTGCATAGCGTGTGGTGTTTTTGACATCGTCAATTGCTGAACATGATGTGAAACGTTCTGAGTGCATTTTGTAATTTTATAAAAATTAGCAACACATTTTTTAAACTTAAAAATGCATTTTTCCCTTTCAGAAAGTCTAAAACTTCTATGTGACACTAATAATTGCTCAATATATTTGATTTTGTCATTTTTTGTTTAATTTTATATAAAAAATAACTTGCAATTATATTTTTTGAATTTAATTATTTATAAATTTACCTTATAGTTTTAATATTTACACATTTCCTTGTCTATGCATGTCTTATACTTTTTATAAATATTGTTTTCCAATGTTTGTGTCCATGTTCGTGTTCTTATGTGTCTGTATACTGTAATATTAATGCATTAGTCTAATCTCCCTTCTACCTCATTTGCACATGCACAGGAACATCTTTTTAAAACAGTGGAAAGTCCTTTTTCTTAGTCTCATTGTCAGTTTGTTTTGATGTGTCTGTCCATGTTCGTGTCCTTATGTGTCTGTATACTGTGCTACATAGCTGTTAATGCATTTGTCTAATCTCCCTTCTATCTCATTTGCACATTCACAGGAACATTTTTTAAAAACAGTGGAAAGTCCTTTTTCTTATAGTCTCATTGTCAGTTTGTTTTGATGTGTACTGTCAGCAAATTTATGAAAGCTGCAATCTCGAAGCTGGGATTTATTTTAACTTTTAATTTTATTTTTTTCTTATTTATGAAGTTCATTTTCTTAAAGCGACAATTAATTCTTTTCATTATTCTGTTAATGCAGGTAAAACCTGAAATTATCAGTTGGTCACCTCGAATCATTGTATTACATAACTTTTTGAGCGTGGAGGTATCCCCAGTTGCCTATTCTGAGATTTGAATGAACTTCTCTTGATTGTTATGCTGCTGCTGAATGCTGTGTTACTTACATGGGGTATATTTTGGGAAATTCTACAATAATTTTGTTTTAGCCAAGGAAATAGTTCTCTATCAATAATCACCTTTGGATGATATGGAAGAGCTTCATCTTCTGGCGACAATTTTAAATACACTCTGGTTATTCTTTTGTGGTGATTACTATAAAAATTGTTAAGAGGAGAATGATGGGGGTTGGAGGTCAATTTAAGACAATAAAGCATCCTGCAGTTTGTCTTCTACATTGCCTACAGACAAAGTGTTAATATTGGCTTGGGTAGCTAAGGAAAGAGTTATGATTTGAGAAGAGAGTAGAGCATTAGTTCAACGTTAAAGCATTAGGAATGATATAGAAATGTTCATCATTACAGAGGTTAATTGCTTAGCTATAAACGGTCATTATATGATTATATTCAGCATATAATTGTGGCTTTCTAATGCAATGATTGTTTCTGTCAAATGTCCTTGATGCATATTGGGGTGGGTGTCTTAAAAGTCTTTAACATTTTATCATCTAATAACTTGAAAGATGTACAAGTCTTTAACTTTAAGCTGTGTTAAGGGCAAGTTTTTGCAGTGCAGTGAAGTTTCTTTTGCAGTGGTCCCTTCTCTTGGTGGACCATTGAAGACTTTTAAATTCATCAGTTTGATGATTGAATTTCTGTTAAAGAGGTATTTTTCCTTTTTCTTTGATTATCTGAAAATGGGGCTCTGTTCTTCACAGTCAACTAGAGTAGTCTCTCTTGATTGTTACAGCAATGGAGCTTGTGCTGCTTGGATTTTGTCAATCCCATCATATTTTCTTTTCCATTCACTTGTTGGCTTCCTTTGGCTCGATTGATGATATGCTTGTTCAGTTCAGTTGTCTGTAAATAATAGTGGCAGCAGAATAGTTCCTTCCTCAACTATCATTGGCCTAAATCTGCTGATCTTTAACCCTCTTGAACATTAGTATCTTATAATCTGCATTGTGAATATTACTACTCTTTTCCTTGATGCGGTCGACCTTTATCCTTCTGTTAAGAAGCGGTTATTTGAACAAAATTATGCAATCACAATGTTGTTGCATTAGCAATAAATATAGTTCTCTGTTGTTAATAATACTATATTAACTTTGAAATTTTGTTTCATAAACAGTGCTTGGAGCTGACTTTTCTGTACTATTGGGTGCCATAAGTAGTGCTCACAAAATCTCCCAACTTACTAGTTTTCGGCCGCTGCCTTTGCTTCTTTTAAAAAAAAACTTTTTCTGCAGCATTCTCTTTTTCATCTTTTTTCCCTCTCTAGTGAAATTCTGCTCACCAGTTTGACTTAAATTCCTTAACTGCAGCTTTGATTCTTTATCAAGTCGGTAGCATTTGTTTAAATGAAAGACCAGATTATAACTTGTATATACCAAAATATTTCTATAAAAAGGTAACATCTTAAAGAGGTAGTTGGGTTTAAAAATTATTAAAAAATGCTATTCTGCACTATAAAAATTATTTCTAGTGATGTTTTAATATAAAAATATTCTTAAATGATTCTAGATAACATTTGTCTATAATTACTCTACGAGCTGACTTGCATATTGATTTTTTATATTTTAATTTTCCCTATGAATTAAGTATCAAGCAATCATTTTTTACTTCAATAGAAAGAGCTAAGAAATATACTCTGTGCGGGAAGAAAGGATTAAGGCAGTGGTGGCTAAGTTCATTGGTTAACTTCTGATGGAATTATGGAGGTTTTTGTTTAGAGCTATTGCAAATGCTATGCCGCAGATATGGCAAAGGAAGAGAGTCCGAGTAAATAGTTTTATGGTTATTGCAGGAATGTGATTATCTTAGAGCCTTAGCCCTCCCTCGCCTTCAAGTTTCCACTGTGGTGGATGCAAAAACAGGGAAGGTATGTGTAGCATACCAGATAACGGCTTCTTATTTTCTTGTTCATTGCTTGTGTTTCTACCAACATGTTCATGTTGGCATGCTATCACTTACGCTAAAGGGTTTTTCTTTCATATTCTCTTATTATTTTTAATGTTATGGTTCCCTTAAAAAATCCCAAGTTTATAACTTTGGAGTTCTAGCATTCTTTAGAACTTGTTCAATGTTTAAAGTATGCTGTGTCTTCAACTTTATCAACTCAAAGTTTAGTTCTCGTCAGTGAGACTGTTAATATGATTTGTTTAGGCACTTGTGTTTTCTTGATATTATTTTTTGGGCAAACTACGTAGAATGCATTAGATGTTGTTGTCTTGTACTTAGGTTCCTAATGAATGAGAAAAAAAATTTTAAATCTGACTTCAATATCTGATAATGGAATTTGAATGATTGATGGATGTGAAACTATTTGTTCCTGCCTTCTATTTGCTTTTGTGCTGCATATTTTTCTGAAATTTTGTCTTATTTAAATTTTACCCCTGTATTTACTGATGTCTAAACGCCACATACAACTGTTGCATCTTGTGCGTATCATATGCTAGTTCTGAAGCCAGTATTAAGTTCTGTATGGAGCTGTATTAATTTACTGCATTTGTTCCTATATTGGGTAGTTACACTCTATATGGGAATACAAGGGCAGCTGAGTTATTCTATTAGGGATTATACTTCTTTCTCGTTCATGATAGAAAACCCTTTCTGTCTTGCCCATGGGTGAAGGTTACAAAACCGAACCACATAAATGCTTGTGTTCTGCTTTTCTATTTCTCTATCAGTGTGTTTGCTACCCTATTTTCTGCTTTTCCTGTCATTACGGATTCCCTTTAGCCCCTTGATTTCGAGTTTGTTACTTTCTTGTGTTCTACATCAGTGTGGATGCAGACTAGTGTTTTCATTTTTTGTTTCCTGTAATTCAAACATTTCATCTCTAAATGGTAATTAAATTGGCTACATCTCTATTTACAGGGAATAAAAAGTAATGTAAGAACGAGTTCTGGCATGTTTCTGAGTCCTGAAGAGAGAAAGTATCCAATGGTTCAGGTTAGTTTATTATGATGCTTGCATCTCTTGTCTTCAATTGTACATGTAAAACAGAGAGATATGAGAAGAAAATTTCTTGTATGCATTGATGTAAAATGTTACATATTTATATACTGTAAACACAGAGATATGAGAATCTATTTCTTGTGTATATTCCTACAAGCTTTACATATTTATATACAAAAATTGAATACTAATAAGGCAACTGTACAAATTAGGGTATTTACAACCACTAATTAGGGGATTATATTCTGTAACACTCCCTTTCAAGTTGGATCATAAATATTAATCATGCCCAGCTTGTTATAAAGATAATCAACTTGAGCCCCATTTAAAGCTTTAGTGAAAAGATCTCCCAATTGTTCTCCTGTTTTCACATATCTTGTGGATATCAAACCTTACTGTAGTTTCTCCTGAATGAAGTGGCAGTCGATCTCAATATGTTTCATTCGTTCATGGAAAACAGGATTAAAAGCAATATGAAGAGTAACTTGGTTATCATACTACAACTTTGCTAGTACCGTAATCTTGAGACCTATCTCAGTCAAGAGTTGACATATCCACATATTTTCACATACAGATTGTGTCATGGCCCGATATTCTGATTCAACACTTGAACGTGATACAACATTCTGCTTTTTACTTTTCCATGAAACCAAATTTCCTCTAACAGACACAGTAGCCTGATGTAGATCTTTTATCAATCTTTGAACCTGCCCAATCGGCATTTGAGAAGCACTCAATATAAGTGTGTCCATGATTCGCATATAAAATACCACGTCCAAGGGCCCCTTTCAAATAACACAAAATTTGTTCCAAAACTATCCAGTGATGAACTATTGGTGATGATATAAATTGACTCACAATACTAACAGAATGTGCAATATCCGGACGAGTTACAGTGAGATAATTCAACTTCTCAACCAATCTTCTATACTTAGGATTTTCAAATAGTTCACCATCCTTTGTAAGTTGCACATTAGGAATCATTGGAGTACTTGATGGCTTTGTGCCCAATTTTCCTGTTTTTGACAATAAGTCAAGCACATTTATGCTGAGATAAGAAAAATACTTTTGTTACTCCTTATACTTCAACACCCAAAAAATATTTCAGCATCCCTAAGTCTTTAGTGTGAAACTGAGTATGAAGAAAAGACTTTAGAGATGAGAATCCCACACTATCACTTCCACTAATAACAATGTCATCAACATACACAACTAGCAAAATAACCCCAGCTTCAGACTGTTTATAAAAGACTGAATGGTCAGACTTACATTTCTGCATCCCAAACTTCTTAACTGTCTGACTAAACTTGTCAAACCAAGCTCGAGGACTCTATTTTAAGCCATACAGAGATTTGTGAAGGCGACAAACTATCCT
>CATIWF010177676.1:0-66098 GCA_949630135.1 Balakata baccata
TAGTGGACAATTATGCCCCCCAACCCCAAACAAGAAAAAAACAAAAATTTAGAAAATTGACCAAACACAAGAAAAGAACATAGCACTTTAATACTCAATAAAATGACAAATATGTCCAGAGATTAAGGACCAAATGGGGGTAACAGCTTGGCATAATTGTCCCTTTCTCCACATCATATCATATAAAAAAATAAAAATAAATAAAAAAGAGGCATTCATATATCATACTACAACCCTAGATTTTTTCAATCCTTGTTTATCCCATATATAATTCAAGAGTTTAACCCTTTATTTTGTCTTTTCCCTCTTTTTTCTTTTAATAATTTCTTTTGTCTTATGTAAAATTTATCAATTCAATGGAATGGACTGCACATCTGACTGAAAAAATATTTGAAATTAAATTGGAAATAAATTATTATATGATATCACATTAATTCAGTACTAACTATCCAAAATTCGTGTCGAGTAAATTTATTAAAAAATAAAGCATTTTTTTCTGAATTTTAAAAATATACCTATATTAAATACTCAAAAGATAGAAGAGATTATTACCATTTCATGTCACCTCTTAAGAATAATGATAATTTTATTTTTAGAAAAAAATTTATATAAACAAAAATGGATCTATATATGCCTATGATTACCAATTTCTTTCTTGGATGCAATGGAATTATAATTATTTAAAATAAATACATTTTAAAGTATGAATGATATTATATTTTATTTTACACAATGCTAGTCTCAATTTGTGCTCAATAGTCAATATAATGATATTGTCCATACATTGTTGAACCAAAAAAGTTTTTCTTTAGTGACATTAGAAATAATTAATTGCACAAAAAAAAAGGTTATCTAAAACATGCAATTAATTTTAATTGACAAATCCTCTACAAAAAATAATTATTATGCCTCAAATAGTAGTTGGTTGGTTGGTTGCCTGACTTTGCATAATCGAATCCAAATTAAAAATCGAATGAGCAGAATATATTTTGGCATATTTGATTGATTTATTTATTTATTTTAGTTTGATTTGAAACTTTTAAAATTCTCAGTTTGAATTGGTTTGATGATTAATATTGAAAAAGTAAAGAAGTCAAACCAAAGAAATAAGAATTTCGAGTTGAAAAAAATGAATCAAATGGAATTAAATATTTTGATTCGATTTGAGTCTTTATATTAATTCGATTTAGTTTGGTTCTATTTGGGGAGAAAAAAAATAACATGCATGTTTAATACCTAAAACTTGAATTGAAATAACAAAATGCATATCTTTAGGTGGTCGTAGGGTGTAATCGAGTCGATACAATGTTAAATTCGAACTCGACTCAATTAAAAAATTCAAAATTTGAATACGACTCAAACTTCATCAAGTTTTTTTTAGCTGTTCGAAATTCAAGTCAAAAAAATATTCAAGTCACTTAAGCTTAACTTGACAAAACTCGAATCAACTAAAAAATTTAATATATAGTATACTTGACTAGTCTTTATTCTAAATTGATTTGATTAAGCTTGAATATGTTTAAATACCAAGAGTATAAAAGTAATTTAATAAAAATAAAAAAATCAACTGCTCAATTAAATTCACAAATTTTACAAGTCAAGTATTATGATATTCAAACTCGACTCAACGAACTACTTAAATTACTTGAATTCAAACTCGATTTAATTAACTTTAAATTGAATTCAAGTAATTCACAAATAACTTAACTCATTTATACTCCTAAGAGATGGTGATCAGCTTGAATGGAGAGAAAAGAAAAAAGAAAAGAGACATTAATTTCCAGTATCAAAAATTGACAAATTAATAAAGAAGAGGTCCACATGATATATTCGGTTGAGACAAATATGTTGGAATGCATCTTAATCTCAGCCAGTTCTCACTACTATATTTCAACCCAACTTTAGACATACAAAGCTAATTAATTAATTTCCCTTTAACAATAATAATCTTCTAATTAAATCCAATGTTTTTTTTTTCTTTTTAACTATTAAAGAAAAGAAATAATGGGATTTTTTATTTACGAAAATGTGAAAGTGAGCAAAATATTCAGAAGATAAAAGACAGTAATGAAATTGGTTTTATATAAATGGTCGCATAGGGAACATTTGGGTCCCACCTTATTTTTTCAATTTTCACGTAATATATTGGCAAAATTACTATTTTCTTAATATAATTTGATATAATAAATAGTATTTTATAAAATTTAAAAAATATATGATTTGCCATTTTTATTTTATTTTTATTAAATTATACAGTCTTTCATTTAAATTTTAAAATATTTACTGTTAGTAAAAAAATATTTTCTTTTAGTCAAAAGAATAATAGTACAATATATCAAATTTCAGATGATACTAGTACAATAAATCAAACTTGTAAGGGAATATTAATACAATTTATCAAACTTTCATAGAGTAAATAATATAATTTTCAAATTTTAGGAAAATACTAGTGTAGTATATTAAAGAGATAATTGCAAAAAATAAACTAAACTTTTAACATTGTATCAAAATTAAATTATATTTTCTATTTTTTCATTTAGATACGCAAACTTTTAAAACTTTATCAAATTTATGAATTTCGATAAAACTCTGCTAATATGATATAAAATTCTGACAAGATTAAAATGGTTGTGCTGATTAAAAAGTTGAATCATCTTATAAATTTTAAAACGCCATCATTATTATTTTTCCTAAAATTTTAAAACTTAAATCTTTTTTATGAAACTCTGCTTATAGTAAAATTTTTGTTTTTTATTGCTCTGCTGATTAGACAACTCTTAAACATGATAGCTTCATATATTATTTTTTAAATTGAAAGAGATATTTAGGTTTTAAAATTTTAGAAAAAATAAAAACAATAATATCTTAAAGTTTCTAAGATAACTTAGTTTCCTAGAAAGCATAACATTTTAATCTAGCCGGAATTTAATATCATGTCAGCAGAATTTTACCAGAATTCATATATTGATAAAATTTTAAAAGTTTGTACATTTAAATAAAAAAAAAGAAAGTACAATTTAATTTTGATACAATTTTAAAAGTTCAATTTATTTTTAAGTATTTAGACACAAACTCTCATTCTATAAAGTAATTTAAAATTTGACCACATATAAGTATCATATCCACACAAAAAAATGGAATGTCCAATAATTTTTTCCACCAATATCTCAATTTTTTCCCTCATATTCCCCTCTATTTCTTCTTTTTTTCCTTTTCCATACACTACTACTAACTCTATCCACCACCTAAAATGGCCTCTGATCATCACAAATTTTGAACTACAACTAGTTTTCTACCTCTTCATCATTCTGATAATATTAATTTTTCCAAAATACAACCAGATTTGCTAGATCTATGAGGAGAAATTCGCTCGTCAGAACTGTCCTCCTGTTTCTCCTATTTTCCAACTTCCTTTCTCAAATATAACATTAAAAATGGACTCAGATGGTCGAAAAAATTTAGAGTGGACAATTTCAGTTCTAAAAACCATCATTTGAGGGCTGATCGGGAAATAAAAAATTGCGCATCAGGGCTGCCCTCTTCGATTCTCCTATTTCTTGGCTTCCTTTTTCAAATTTAACATCGGAAATGAACTCAGATGATCAAAAAATTTTGGATTGGATAGTTTGAGTTTAAGGAACACCGTTTGAGGGCTGATAGGGAACAATTCATTCACTTGTTATACATATAATCTACATATAACTAACATATAATGAACATATAATGTTTTATGCAGAGATAAATTCAACATTTATTATAACTTGGTTATACGTCTATTATATGTATCAATATATATAACCCATATATAGGCGACATATAGCATACATGTAGTACAATTGTCTTATTATTATTATTATTATTATTATTATTATTATTTTTTGGACACTGATTGTTCAAATGTATACATTTTGAGACCGAATAGGATGTACCTAATTGTCACCCGGCACCATATTTATCAAAATCACAATTTCTTACCATTATCATTTCATTTGAGGGCTGAAATAAAAAAATCGGACGCTCATTTTGAGATCGAATGTGATGTACTGATTCAAAACTATAGTGATATAAAGGCTAACGGTAAATAAAAAAAATAATATTTGGGATAATTTTCTCCTATATGTCTCTTAGTTACTCATATAACTTTTAGTTAGTGGCATATCTCAATTGTAAAGAATTAAATTGAAGAGTTAAAAAAGAAAATTAGCTAATGACTCTTTGGTTGATTGTACAAAAAATCTGACACTTTAAAATGATGAAAATTTAATATTAATTAAATTGGAAAAGAAAGAGAGTTTGAGTGACTTTTTCCTTTTGGTTGTAAATCAAAAATTGAAAAATTGAAATCAGAGAGTAAATTGGATAAAAATAATTAAAAAATTAAATGACGAAATTGGATAAATACAGGAGGCATCTTATACTTTATCCAAATCGCAATAAACTTTTAAAACCAAACCAATAAAATAAAATAAATTTCAACCGACCACTAAAAACCATTTAAATTTAGGAAAACAGATGCCTTAATTTTTTTTTTTGGTGAATAAACAGATGCATTATTGAATAAAAAATCTTGCACGTATATGGCAGTAGTCCATACATATTTGTCAGAACAATCTATGCATGTAAGTCTCGAAATCTCAGATAAACGTGATAATTATGCTACCAAACAAGTTAGATTCTTGGGATTCCGACGTAAACCCTAATTAGCCTGCAATCTTCTGTTTTTCCAGGTCCCCTTCCTAAGGCCACAGCTCTTTATAATTTCAATACCTGTGCCTATTTATGGAAAATAAAATAGAGAACATACGTAAATATCGTATAATTTCTTTTTATGATTATTCAAATCAATTAATTAAATGCTCACTAATTTGAGTAATTCCGCTATCATCTACTGATATTTGTGAGTGTTTAATACATTTATAGTGTGTGCAATGGAATGACTACCTCCGTCATATAGCCTACAACATATTGAGCCTCCTAACGAACAAAAAAAATTGAACCGAGTTTATATATATATATATTCAATCATGACTAGATGATGGCAAATTTTGTCATACTGGGTGTAAGAACATGAGTTGTCTTTTGGTCTTATATGGAGGCTGCAGCATCCAAAGAACTTATCACAATCACAAGAAGTGGAAGACATTGAACAAGAAAACAAAGCTCCAAGAACTTTCCACTGTTTAAGCTAACCTTTGTAATTAATTTTCAATCTTATGGACAGACAGAATACTGCAAACCAAAATTCATTCATTTGTTTAGTCACTCTCATCACGTTCTGCCCCTCGATTAGTCACTTTTAATTTCATTTTTTTGTGGCAGTGCTAACAATTAGAACAAACATATTAACTTGTTAGAATTTGGAAATTAAGGAGACAGAGAAAAGAGCTGTTGATATATCCTTTTCTATGTTTAATATATAACACTAAATTTATCATTTTATTATAAATTAATACTAAACCCTTTAATTATTGTAATGTAGTACTTAAGTTAGTTTTGGGTAAGAGGAAGATGATGTAGCAATATTTATACATTCCGGTTACCACATAATTTTCTTACCGGAAACTGACTTTAGATTTCACATTACAACTTTTTCAAAACTTTGCTAGGGTAAAATGATTTTTTTTTTAACCAAAATTTTGGCACTTCTATCA
Source organism: Balakata baccata (assembly GCA_949630135.1). Lineage (NCBI taxonomy): Eukaryota > Viridiplantae > Streptophyta > Magnoliopsida > Malpighiales > Euphorbiaceae > Balakata > Balakata baccata. Next base: position 5,652 of record CATIWF010177676.1, read on the forward strand.
AAATGGTACCAAATTTTTGTTTCATATCAAAATCCAGTGTTCATATCAGATGAGTTCTATTGTAAAAAGACCAAAAATCCATTTTTAAAATCACTATCTAAAAAACTCAATCACCCATCTAAAAAGGATATTTTGGTCTTTTAAGACATATGAGTTAACAATATGTGGAATGTGACATGTTGTGATACGTGTATATCACATCGGACGAATTTTACTGTAAGTATTGTAAGTACTTTCATCTGAAATAAAATTACAAAAATGTGATATTACATTGATACAATACAAAAATTTTGTATTATTTTGATACAAGTGTCAAAGTTCTAGTGCAAAAAAATCACTTTACTAGTACTTTTAAAGTTTAAAAATTATACAATTTGTTCATTCTGTTTCATCTATATTAAATTATGTAATCTTTCTGTTAAATTTTAAGATATTCACCATTGGCCAAAAAGAATTTTTTTTTTTTTTTGCTAATGAGATATTAATATAATATGTCAAACTTCATAATATATTAGTACAATATATCAAACTTGCAGAGAGAACTTATACAATAGGTAAATAACAATTTTCTCTGTCATTTCACCACAATCTAACATCTTTCTAATAAAAAATCTAACAGTGCCAGTAAAATATAATAAAATAAAGAAGACAAATTATATAATTTTCAAACTTAAATTAGATACTAGTACAATATATCAAACTTTACAGGACAAATATTTTTTTTTTTTTAAATGGAGTAAATAGTAATTACCCCTTATTTTTATAATACAAATTCGTAAAATTCAATTAAAAAATTTAAAATCAAATTGGTTCTTACATAGTTGAGATCAAATGCCTATTTGCTGTAGTGTGGGACTATTTTCACAGCAGAAGACAGACTAATAGGCCCATACTAGTAGTAGCAGTAGTAGAAGATGAATCTTTGGTTCTTAGTAGTAGTTACAATAACATGCATTTTGACTTAAAAAGTGTAGATTAGATTCCACACTTGGCTTTGAAGCAAAGCAAAACATGTGCCTACCCAACACAAAAGGTTATAGATTGCAAGAAATACATGAAAACTTAGTCACTAAGCTCTCAATTTCTAGCCAATTTGGCATATGCAATGATATAATATATCACCCATGCTATACAAAATTTAGCTACTTATACTCAAGGAAAGAGCAAAAAGAAAATTCTCCCCCCAAAAAAAATAAAAGAGAATAAAAGGTTTGAATCAAGTTATCAACATTCATGATCAGTAAGCAGAGCATGAACGCTAAAGTAAACAATGGCCTGAATAACAATGAACACAAGCGACAAACAATGTGTATGTGATCCTTACTCTTAAGTTCTCGCTAATAATTTCATTTGCAATTGTTGTATGAGAAATGTTAGCAATATTTTCAATACTTTCTTGAGCACTTGGCTCTATAATTAATGATATGGACCAATTATAAAGCAAGTGTCCGAAAAAGAATTGAAAAGAAAGTGTTCTGTCTCATTGTTAGATTGATAGACAAAATTTCTTTATTATTTTGTCATATCTAACCAAACCAAATCAAATTAAAATGTACCTCGATTTGGGTCCATTATTTTTCTTGCAGAAATTTCAGTTTGATTTGAACCAAATACTCAGCCCCTAGTTCCTACATATATATTAGTCAAAATAAAAAGGAGAATGAATTCAATGAAAAAGAAAAAAAAAATCTTCCTTTATTAATAAAAGAGAACCAATTTACTCCTAAAGTTCAAATACTCAGTAATTCCCTTTATTAGGATAAGATATGGCAGATTATAAACAATGACAACCCATCTTTGATACAGGCAAAAAGACTAAATTTATCAGTCTAAAAGCGTAAAAAAATGATGGGTGACACAATCAACAGACTATGGAATGAAATGCACAGTTCCAGTATGGCAGGCAGTTCGTTCAGATTGAAAAAAAAATTCAAAAAAAGAAAATGGAGAAAATTAAGGGACAAATTTAAGTAGGAATACATAGTATCCACACAATTTCAAAAAAAACTGGTCATCTCAAACTTCGAAGAAGAAATTTCAGTCGGACCCTGCTCAAAACAATATATATCATCAAAAGAATGATCCGACAAGGAATTGGTTTTAAGATTGACTCTTCAGCAAGCGGATGAAATATTCAAGCTCAGTTGGTAAACTTGCACCAAACAGTAGGTACCGTATTAAGATTCCCGATCAGCATGAAAGCATTAAATATGAAAAAAAAATATTAAAATGATTCATGATTCTCAGGACAAAAAAATATTAAAATGATTCATGATTCTCAGGACAATAAGTGACTGGATAAACATCATAAAGGAAGATTATAAAGATCAACCCTAAAGGTCTTCAGCTATACAAGTAAGCAAACTTCATTGATGAATACTTTAAACAAAACAACCTCAAGGCTGCTAGCCCTAGGAATGCTAATAAACTTTCAAGAAAAGTAATTGTACCATAACTTTGCATGCATCATGTAAACTAACAGAATATATATATATATATACAACCTCCTGTAATTGTACTTTTTGCCATTTTGTCCCCTTGATTGGTTTTTTTGTCCGAGTTGCCCCTTATATTTTGTTTTTAGCCCACTTTGCCCCTTAAAAATTCAAGAACATAACACATCCAGCCACCATATGACAACGTGACATTCCAGAAAAACACATCAGCACGTAAAACACACGAGCCGATCAAGGGACATATTATGACAAAATTTGAATTTAAAGGAGCAATGTGGAACATAAACGAAATATATGGGGCAACTTGGACCAAAAACCAATCAATGGGACAAAATGACAAAAACAAACAATTACAAGAGACTGGACATGTCATATTCCAATAGCAAAATAACAAGAAGTTCAGTGCTAACAAAAGCATATTTAAATTTCGAGGAGAAAAGTAGAAAAGTAATTGTACCATAACCTCACATGTATCATGTAAAGTAACAGAGAATACATATTCCACTAGCAATATGGCATGCAGTGCTAATTAAAGCAGATTTAAAATCAAGGACCTAACTGTTATAATCAGAATTTCAAATGCATGAAACAACTAAAGCAAACCAATTGATCAAAAAAGAGAATGAAACCAAAAAGTACCCAAAGAACATATTTTAATTAATACAGGCGAACTTTAAGAAACTAGAACGAATTGGATTTTATTTCTGGTAATAAATCTGATTATACTCCAAAAGGCAAAAAGTTCAAAGTGGTGTCAAAATTTTTCATACCAAAACTTATGAACAAATGCCACACACACTACATCATCCTCGCAGAGTATGTTGTACATTCCAAGAAACTAGACTGACAGAGCAGCAGCGGCAGGATCTTTATCAGCTTTCATTGTATAGAAGAGATTCAAAACATCAGCATGGTTGCGGATATAACGTGGGCATTCGGACAGGAAATCTTGTGCCGCAGAATGCCTCCCAGCCTTGAAAAAGGCTTCAAATAAACGAAGAGCAACAGATGTAGATGGAAACTTCTTGGTAGTCATAGCTCTCATGAAAGCAATAGCATCATCACCTGTTCCTTGTCTTGATACATGCTTAATGAAGGGTTCCAAGAAGGGTGGGAAACCGTGATTTCTCATCAAATCCAATAAACTCAAAGCATCTGTAAATCCACCTTGAATCAATAATTTCTTTATCAATGCTTTGTACGTAGTATGCCAAGGCTTTAACTGCTTCTGACTGACATAATCATGCAGAAGTTTGCTAGCATCTATTGCTCGGTCCTTGTGACAATATGCAATTACCAAAGATTCAAATGCATAACCAGTATTAGAAACTCCCCCTTTCTCAATCATACTCCGGAAACAATCAGATGCTTTTTCAAGATCCCCAGATGAACAATGCCCTTGAATTAAAGATGCCCAGACCTTGTAATCCACATTACCACCAGATTCTTCCACATTATCCACAAATTCACTCACTTCATTCTTGTTACCAGCACTGCTAAGCCTGAATGCAATCTTACTCTGCATATTACCACTAGGTACAAACCCACCTTCCTTCATTGCTTTCAAAACCTTGTTGCACTCTCCAAATCTACCAACACTTGATAGAGATTTAAGAAGTCCATCAAGAGTAGAATCTGTCAACACATTATCATGGCCAACAAAGACCCTTACAACCCTTGAAAACAAATCCATGTCCAACTCTTTACCAACCACTATCTTCTTTAACAAAAAGGTACAGCATTGCACAGAAGGCTTATTAGTACCACTCATTGCAAACTCATAGAGGTTCACAACCTCCCGAATCATTTTCCTCTTTACAAACCGTCCCAAGACCTGACCATATGTCTCCACCTCCAGTTCATATCCCTTACTCTTCATCTCATTAACAACATTCCAAAATCTGTCAATGCAGTCTTCCCTTCCCAAAATCCTGATCATCGCATTATAAGTTCTTCCATCATGCTTATATAGCCCACTCTCCTCAACCCACCTAAAAAATATCATCGCTTTTGTTGGTTCCATAGCTAAATTTTCCAACACAATCTTCACTAAATCACTAGAAAATGCAGCATTCAAATCTTTAATCTGCCTTTCAACATCATCTCCCCAAACTTGATTTCTGACGATCCTACTCATCCTCAGTCCAATCTTTTCAATTGAATTATCCACAGATCCTGATGCAAAAACCCCTTTTAGCTTCTCTAAGTCTTTCTTCAACCCTTTCTCCTCAAATTTCTCCCCTACTTTATCCCGTGTACCCCTTGACACACCATAACCTTTTTTCTTCATGGTTTCAACTAAATCCCAAAACTCCTCTATGGATCCATTGACACCCATAATTCCTAACATCAAATTATAAGCCTTAGAGCTCAATCTCTCACTATCCCTCTCTAAGACCCAATTGAAAAACCTTCGGGCCACATCAGGGCTGGACTCAAGCGACTTTAACACTTTCAACACAGTATCATGAGTAATAACAACACCATTCAACTCCAATTCTCTGTTAATACCATCGAAATCGCTAAATTTAGTGAAGACATCAGATACAAGGAGACAGTGATCCGTGACCTTTGTGGGTTCAACTAATGGGTCGGACGAGAAACTAAAAGCAATTGGGTTTTTCGAATTAATAAAGTTTTTACTAGGACGAGAGAAATGAGGAGCCTGACCCGAAAATGTGTGAAGCGAATAGAGAGAACGAAGAGTGGCGAGATAAGAAGAGGAAGAGTGTACCTGAGAAAGATGACAAGAAATGTAACCGGGGCCTATGGGAGACGAGCGAGTGCAATTTCGGAAGAGAAGCAATCGCCATGAATGTCTCATTTCTACGGTATGGGATTAGGGTTCTTTGGAGAGAGGTATAGAGAAAGAAAACTTGCTTACACAGTGTGCTGTGTTTTTAGGGTTTTAGCAGGGATTTGATTCGCATCTGAAACATCGTGAATTTCTTCCGTCTCTCAACTAAAAATTTATTTTAATTGATTCTTTCTTCGGATCTGTTTGGCATTAAATGTCGAAAAAACGCATTTCTAAATTTATAAAGAGATATTTCAGCTGTTTTTAAAAATTTAAAATTTCAAACTCCTCTTCGTTAATTTTAAACTAATTCAACTTTTCAACTAAATTTTATTTAACTAATTACCATTTATTCCCTCCATTCGTACTAATTATCTCTTTTTAATGTTTCACTTAGATTAAAAAAATATTTAATAGATTTAATTATAAAAAAGAATTAAATATTACTAAATTACCCTCTAATTAATAGACAAAATGAATTAAAATATATAAAATATTGCAAGACTAATTAATATAAATAAAACTAATACAAAGGTAAAATAGAAATAAAATAATTAATATATAAAAGTAACAAATAATTAAAAAAGATTTTATTTGAAAAAGAGATAATTAGTTTGAAACGGAAATAGTATTAGATGATAAAATTTTATAAATAAAAATTAATATAAAAAGTATTCAATTAACTCTTTTAATTATTATTAATTAGATATTAAGTGTTTCACAAATAAAAAATAAATTAGTTTTAAAAATTAAAAAATTAAATTAATTAAATGGAGTTAAAAAAAAAAAAGAGTAAAAAGCTAATTTAGTTCAAAATCAAAATTGAAGCAAATGTAAAAATTCAGCCAATAACTGCTAAAGTAATAATCAATGCACAAGTTTGGATTACTTTGATCAACGTGTGCAAGTCAATTTTTGCTATGTCCAACTATTTCTTATTTAATCACTTGATTACTTTTAATTGTATTAGTCATAAACTCTCTTTCGCTCGGTAACATTTGATTCAGAAACATATTTTCATATATTTTCCGATATTAAAAAACATATATTTTAAATTATAAATAATCATTTTTTATAACAAAAACTAGTGCTATATATAAATATATATATATATATATATTATATTTATTTATATATAGCACTAGTTTTTGTTATAAAAAATGATTATTTATAATTTAAAATATATATATATATATATTATTTCTACATTAAAAGTTAAAAGTATATAGTAAAAAGCACATGGATAAGTACTGATAGCATTTCTCTATCCTTCTATATAAATATTTAATATTTTTTTGACGAGGAGAAAGACAATAGAGGCATTCATATATGTGTATGCTTCAAGGAGAGATGCAATTAAGGAAAATAATAAATCAATCCCTAGTAAATTACCACTCAATAAGTTACTTTTAACCCTGACAATAAAAAATAAAATTAAAAAAAAAAGGTTCAAGTCTGAAAATTTAAAATAAATTGAAGTCCAGCAAAAGTTGAACAAAAGCAAATGATAATACAAATTGACAGTCAAATAAAAAAAATACAGAATTATGTAATAAAAGTTAGGAAAAAAATATCAGTAATTACATACTACATCAAATCCAAGACTACCAGTTTTTGTGTTATGTATTGTAGTTTTCTAGTGTGGGCATGGTCTTCCAAAATTAATGCATGACAACAAAATATTAGCAAACAAGAGATCATAAATTAGGGGTTGAGTCTGTGCCTTAATCATCATTTCACCTACATACAAAGATTTACAAAAGAGTGGGAAACCTGTCAGGTATTAATTTGTTCCTTTTCCAGAAAGTTGCTTCTTGAGGTTGAGGACCTCTGTTGCATAAAAAGCCAACTTCTCCTTCAGAATTGCTGTGGCCTCTTTATACTCCTTGTTCATAACATCCAACTCATTCATTTGTTCCTTGTATCTGAAGCGAATGGCATCTAACTTGGCTTGCATTCCTCGAAGCCTCATTCGGAGTTTTGCTTTCTCCTTGCTGTTGCTGACTTCATCCTGTTTCAACATATTAAAGAAACCATGATACATAAATATATATATAACATGCATGGTTCACTAGTTCAAGGATAGCAATGCTTCAAGGTGCGCAAATATAATTTATAGCATACTATTAAAAAATTAAACTGGAACCCCAATTATTGATCAAGACCCATTGTAATATTTGAGGTGATTCTTTTTGCAAACACAGCTAATGTTGCCAGTGGAAACCCAATTTTTGTCTCAGTGGAAAGAAAAAACAAAGCAGAAATATGCATTTTCTGTCTTGCTATTTAGAATAACTGAATAAAATAAGAAGCTTTGGATTCTTGACATTCTCCAAGGGAACGGGTCCGGTGAGACTAGTCACAAGATCATGGGCGCCTTCTTATGGCAGACGGTAGAATAATTTGATGATTTAGGGAAAGACCTGATATTCCCGACTTTGTAAAGATAACTAATAATAGCATAGCAGATATGCTTACATAACAACGTGCAAAGGAAATAAACTGGATCAGTTTTACTGAATACAATTTAACAATCTTAGACCAATCTCTTAAGCTTGTAAATGGCCCAACTAACATAAAATTGGCAGCCAAACGAAGATTTGGCAAGCAGTGACTGGATAATTCCTCCAGAATGCACAGAGATTCCGTGATTCAAATATGACTTACAATTAGAGCTTGCATTAGCTTGAAAGAGATGAATGATTTCAGCAAGTAAAAACTTACGTTCTGTATCTTGGCTTCCATGTTGAAAATTTTTGCATTCAGCTCCTCAACTTCTAGAGACTTCTCCATACTGGAATGACAAACATGAGAACAACAATATGATTTTTCAAATAATTTTTCATTTCAGTCTCTGGCTCCGAGCATTGAAAGTGAAATGCTTACATCTCTCTCTCTCTCTCTCTCTCTCTATATATATATATATAGAGAGAGAGAGAGAGAGAATGACAAACATGAGAACAAAAATATGATTTTTCAAATAATTTTTTATTTCAGTCTCTGGCTCCGAGCATTCAAAGTGAAATGCTTACATCACTCTCTCTCTCTCTCTCTCTCTCTCTCTCTCTCTCTATATATATATATATATATATATTCATGCTTATTAGTTCCTTGTTTGGAGAAGTAAATCGGTTCTCATTCTTTCCTGAGAGAAGCACCTAATCATTCCTCGAGAGAATTTTGGCTACATCTCCAAAAGTACAGACACTCAGCTTGCAATACTTAATGCCATCTATTTTTTGTACAAATAAGTGCTGGGAATTTAACATTCTACAATGTTTTGTTAAGAAATATCTAGCCTCCTATACTTGACACGATTTGCTATTATTGGACCTCAAGACGCCTATAATTGAATTTTTGGCATAATTGAACACACTAACATTTCCTAAACTTTAGGAAATGGCAACTGCAGGTGTTCAATTAATACCCCAAAAAAAAAAAGTACAGATGTCTATGAGGTCCAAAAATGAGTACAAGGGGGCAAACTAGCAATTTGTGCCAAATACAGAGATGGATATAGTTTAAGCTAAAATAAAATAAAGAAACAGATATGTAAAATTACTGTGCAAAACTTTGATCTTGTTTCATTGAACTTTAAACCTAATAATGCAAACCTAAAGAAACTTCATGACATCACAGAAAAAATATGCCCATTAAATATTGATACGTCTACCATTTCTATAAAGGTAGTCTTTGGTCAGGCAAGTTTACTGGGCGCTTGCCAGATACTGACACAATCACAGTCAATTTGTCATCTAATAGAATACAAGCAAAGAAAGGTGTTAGTTGCATCTCAGACACAACAATCTGTCAATATAAAAGAAAAATCTGATTCTTTTTCTTTTTATTTTTATTTTTTTCAGATATTTTTAATCTAAATCTTCAATGACTATAGAAACTGTTTCTTGGTCAATCGAAAAATTTAATCAATTTCAAGAAAGATAGAGGCATCTTCTAAAACGTTCAGAGGTTGTTTAAAAAAAATAAAAGAAACTAGGATAACCCACTATTTAACTTGTAGTTCAAAATGGAGCGTAAGACATAAAACTTTAGTATAATTTGTTTTCTTTAAAAAAATGAACGAAACAAAATTAGGTCTAGCAAAAAAACTATGCACACCCATAGTAGCGCAGATTGTCTAAAAACCTATGTAAGAAATATTGCAATATAAAACTGGGTATAAATGAAGCTGCAATCACATCAATATTAAATGATCTTAAGATGAAAAATATCTTTATAAATTATTAGATAAAATAAAATTTAAATGATTATGCAAGTAATATGTGTCTTAAGTTAAAGTTATGCCAAAACAAACCTGCATTTCAACTCCCATTTCACACTTTCCTCAGAGCACGAGAATTTATCTTGGAAAACTTTGCATTCTTTCCTACAAGACTCTAGCTCACTTCTTACCTGACATTTTACCATTTTTCACAATTAGATGACAATATATACCACTACAGAATAAGAAATCAGTGTATACTTCGGTTCCCTTAAAATGCAATTTTTTTCTACCAATTATGTTCAGGATAGATGCAAAAATAAATGCCTACTTGTGTGTTTGCGTTTGTGCATGCACATTTGTTTACAATAGTCAAATTATATCTAACCCTGATATATATCTAGTCAATATATGTCCAAATTATCTTCTTGAACTTAACAATTTTGTTTAGTTGCAAAGAATAGCTACTGCTTTTAAAAACCTAATAAAATTGTATATAATTTGCATCTTTATTGTCATAAAAACAACTTTACATACTGAAAATGGATCACCATCATAAGACACAACCTGAATAAAAATAGCATAATGTAATTCTAAAGCTAACACTAGAATCTAATTTAAGGAAGACAGAAAAATAATAACTCTTTCAAGGCTCATTACTGAGATGATATTTATCATCTGCAGTTCCATAACGATGGCTCGAATGCTAAACAAGACGTTGCAAATTGTTAAAAACATGCTTGGACTGGAATAGGCAAATGATGACAGGTGAAGACAACACTAACAAGAATAATGCCATTAAGAAGTGCCATAAAAAATTCATCATAGAAATAAAATATAGCATTTAAAATTACATAGGATAACCATGCAAAATTTTTTAATGAATAAAATATTGAACTCACCTCCAACAATGCTTTAGACAATGATGTAATCTCCACATTGTATAATTTTGCCTTCTCTTCTATGGCTTCAATAGAATCTTTCTCCTTGGCAGCCCATATTGCCTTCTCTTCTTCCATTTCCAAGAGGGAGTTCGTAAGTTGCTGCAAAGTCACAAACATTTTCTGCTCATAAAATAGAAAACAAAAGAAATGGAGTATTCATTTGACAACTAGTTTGAAAATGCTAGGTTACCATCGCTAACTCTTCCTTTTCTTCCACCAACAATCTGATAGAGCTTTCCATCTTTTGTTGGTTTATTGTGGATTCTTCCAATCTTTGTCTCTGAATCGAGAGATAAGAATAAGTTGAACAAAAACACACAATATTTAATCCAAATTTTATATAAATAACCAATTTGGCAAAGGTCTGAAGTTTTTCTTTTCCGCTATTAGGACAAAGATAAATGATACCAAGGACATCTAGGGAGAAGAATGCAGGAAACTCACAAGGCCCAAAACCTCCTCCTGCAACATATTCAATTCCGTATTTGATATATCCAACTTTGCAGACAGGGATTCCAACTCTGAAGTCAAGCTGTTATTTATAGATAGAACCTCTTCCTTTTCCTTGTGAGCAGCTGTGACTTCCTCCTCCTGGGAAGCTATGGTTGCTTCCATTTCAAAAGCAAGTACTTCCAACTTTCTGTATTCTTCCTAAGCAAAGAAATGACAATAGAAAAAGGAGAAAAGATCAAAACTGACGCTGTTGGCGAGTTCAAAATAATTTTGGTCCTCTTAAACATGGAGCAAGGACTTGCAAATCAAAGGAGTAGCTTTTTTAGTTTTCTTAAGGAAAAAAACCGACATCATCTTAAGTATGAACTGCTTGTAGCAATGTATGTGTATGGCATTGCTTGAATAAATAGTGGGACTTTTGAGTATATCCAGCGTTAATAATAAGTATAAAGATCTCTGATCAATTTCAGTCTCAAAATGATTTAGAAACAGTATATAGCACAGTTGAAAACCAATCACCACACACAATGCCAAAACTTAAGGTTGACGGTGACATAGCAACAGAAAATAGAAGGTTAGGTCTCATAGATAATAGCAAAATCAAACTAAAACACTAACACACAGAATCATACCACAGCAAACAAGTACACCCAAGAAAAAGGTCAAGAAATATGAAGCATAAAAATATAAACTATAAAACAAATGATTATCTTTCAGCGATGATAATGATATCCCAAACAACGAATCATACATAAGGGAAATGAAACAGATATGGATACCCCACCTGCATTCTCATTTCTGATGAAACTGCAAGACCCTTTGACCTTTTTGGATCAAACACCTTTGAACCCTCAACAACGGAATCCCGCCTAGCAAGTGAGTCACGTTTGCTGATGTCCCGCTCCAAACGAGTATTTTGACCATGCAATCGTTTGACTTCCCTTTCAGCAAATGCTTTCTCACCCTACAAATGTAAAATATCCATGTGATGGATGACAAATTTAAATTGGAAAGTTAAACGAAAGCTGGAAAACCTCAAGTTTAGTTTTCTCCTGAATGGCACTCTTTAGCTTGAACTCAGTCTCCTTTAGCTTAACTTTCGTTTTCTCAAGATCTTTTCGCAGAGTTTCCTTTTCCTTAGCCAAGGAACTAGATGATATTTCCTTCTCAAGACTTTGAATTTCATATAATAATTTTTCTTTTTCCAGATCCTGTTGCTGAGAAAGTGCCTGCAGAAAATAGAGAACTCAGACATGGACATTAACCAACAGTGGATGCATAACTGGAAAAATAAAATAAAGAAAAGGCATACTCTCAAGGACTCTTCATAATTTTGTGCATCATGTCCCAGTTCCACTATTTGTTTCTGGAGATCAACAGATTGGTTGTACAAAAGAAGCTGCATTGTAAAATATGAGGTGAACAATGTTTCTCAGCTATGTTCTCAGTTTACGTATCAAATATAGAAATAATCATACCTTCTCATTTTCGACTTCAGCAACTTTTTGCATCATGCAGCTGTGTAACTTGTCATAATTAGTAACAATCAATTTTCGCTCCTGAGAGATTTGGCACATCAAAGCCTTGAAATCCTGGGTCACAGTGAGAAACAATTAAACCCTCGTAAGGACATAGGACTCATCTATATATGCTCTACACATAGGTGGTACACTGTAGAACCAATAAGAACAAACAGCTCATGGCAGATGAGAATAAATAATCCAATGCAATGCAATTGGGAAAAAAACAATTAAGAGATACTGCAAACTACTCACATTGAACACATTACATATGGCAGAATAACTTTGAAAAACCTCATCCAAAAGCGATGAAACACTGGCCAAAACTTCATTAGAGTTTTTAACTTCTGACACTACATCCTCAATCTCCATTGAAAGCTTTATCTCAGAGTCAACAGCCACCTTCAAAACACAGTCGAAATTGGATAGCTAGATTGGACCAAAAATTATAAATATGAAAAAAACAATTTAGATTATTATTATAAGCAAATGATGAAGGATATAAAGAACAAGGACTAAGTGGAATCATAATAGAGATAGAAAAGTAGAAAAGACACATACAGGAACTAATCTTGCAGATTCCATGGAAGAAAGCTGTTCACGAGCAACCCTAGCCTCTTCCCGCGCATTTTGTAGCTCTTCATGGAGCTGAGAATTTGTGAGGCATACTTCTTTCAGAAAATAGCAAAGAAAACAAAGAAAAGGCTTTCCCAAAGTGCCAACTTGTGAAGCCAAAAGAAAGGGAAGAAAGCTTTGCTTGCAAGCATATCCAAGAAAATAAAAATCCAATAGCAACTAGTGATAGCCAAACAAAAGATAAAGAAAACTAACGTCAAAATATATACGACAATCTATTCCTTCTATCAAAACCTTGATTTGCCATTACTAGGCATCATTATGAGCTAGATATGACAGCTTTGTAGGCCAAATATAATTTGTCCAATATGCCTTCTCCTTAACCATGAATTGCAAAAACAAACAAGGTATCTTGAAACAAAATCTTAGGGTGGAAAAACTAAAAAAAAATACATAAAAGAAGTGACAATGCAATTTACAAATCTAGGAATCAGCAGGAGATGTTGTGCACTAACAAAATTTTACTTAGGCCAAATACTTCTTTGGGCATCTAGAAAAGCAAACTCTAAGAAGGAGAATAACCAGCATGAGATACTCCAGCTCATCATAGCGAAACTATAAACCATGCCAACAAAAAATAATGGACAGCCCCACGGAGACAAATTATGCTGCAATTTTTCATTTTTGTTCTCTTGATAAGTTGCCAGCAAACCAAAGGCTTGCAGCAGCTAATTCCAAGAATAGAAAGTCATTCTTGAATTACCTCTTCAAACTTCTCCCTGGCACATATATTTTGCTCTGTTGCTAGCTCAACTACACTATCTAGATTTTGCTGACTTGAGGACATTTCCATTTCTAGGGTCATAATCTGCAAGATGAAAAAAGATTTGTAAAAAATATTTCAAATTGGGGTAAATCCAAATATTAAAAAAAAATTCCTAATAAATATGAACTAGAATACAAATGGAAAATATAGAAAAGCTAAGGGACAGAGAGCAAATGAAAGGAAACCTTTTCTTGAAGTTGTTTGATCACATGAATTGCCTCTGACTCCCTCAGACTAACATTTTTATCCAGTTGATTGGAACTTCTATAGCCATGGCTGGTGGAAAAGCAATTGCATTTAGCAGAGTTATAAAAATCAGCTTCAACGAGCTGTCTTGTTAAGCAATCTATCTGTATCTCACTCATAGTTCTCTACATGGAAAAAAATAAATAATGATAATAATAGCAATTATTATAGTAACAGTGATAATAATATGAAAAACAACTATAATGGCAAATAAATATCTCAGACTAGCTGAAGTCTCAAAGAAAGACATTAACCTGAGCTTCAAATTTCATAAGCAAGTCCTCATATTCTGCTTGTATATCTACCAATTCATGCTCCTCCTGATGAGATAATACATATTAGGGAAACACAAAATGTGAAATCAAATCAGCGAAAGGCAATAAACAAACCTCAAGGTAACTTTTCTTTCTTGGTGGCACCTTTCTTCTATTTGTTACATGCAGTAAAGCACATGGATCGGGAAAACTATAGTCTTCCAATTGATTACTATTACAATCTTTAAGTTGCTGGCAGAAGTTGCCTCCACCTTCATTTTCATTAACCAATTCATCAAAAGGAACAAGAGGACCAATATCACGATTGACTCTCATGGGTATTATAGAAGAAGCCCTTGATTGGACATCAGAATCCACCTAAAAAAAAAAAACTATCAGCTTGTATTCACAATAAATTCTTTTACACACATTTTCAAAATTCCAAAACTAAATCTCCCATGAGTACGAATTTGAAAAGATCTATTACATTTTTTATATCCTTATCCTCCGCAATAGTCTATTAGTTTTCTCAAATTATAGTGATAGTAAACTTCACCAGCACAACTGAGAAAGAAAACAAAAAGAGCCAATGACGTTATCTACTCCTGCATAAGCAAATCCTAAAAATTCTAGATACAAGAAATCAAGGAAATCATTAGCGATTGAAGTCACTGGTTAATTTTAATTATGTTGTGAATCTTAAGCACATTGATCTTATTCGATATGTGTGAAATCAAGAAAGCATCCATGCCTATATTGCATAAGACTATTGACAAATAATTATCTTAATCAAGGACATATTAATATGATCCACAGCCACCTATGCCTGCATGCTTTGCATCCAAAGGATGAGAAACTTCAATAATACATGCACCTTTTTCTTTAATAAAATAATGTGTTACCAAACAATGTTCCTTTGTTTATGAATACTCTAAATTTTGGACACCCAGTTATGCTTAACTTTTTGAATTACAAACTACTATAATTGTGCACAAAGTTGAAGTTATGTCCATGTCAATTGTCAAAACAGGATGTGCTTCAGTCTATCAGTTGAATCCCCAAAAAGACCAAAACAAAGCTTTCAGCATCATTAATTATCACAAGTCAAACTCACTCCATAACACATAGACATAAAGAATAAATCCTCCATGTTATCTAGCAAAGAAATATCTATTTGGCAAAAGGGATAGATAAATGAATGTGTTTTAAGCAATGCTATAGATAATACCTCTTGAATAGTTTGCCACGAAACTTTACTTGGACACCATGTATCGCGTCTCTTCTCCTGCAGCATCTAATAATAAACTCAGAACTATAACATGAGGGATATTTTCTTACTTTTTCCTCTTTTTCTCGTTATTTTCCTATCACGGCTTAAATAATTATACAAAACAAGGAGAGTATAGAATGGTGTTGTGAGAGTTGGCATTTTATTGCTATATAGACAAGCAACTAAGTTATACAATGGTTAGCATTGTCAATAAATTTGCAGCTTTTGAGTTTTCTAAATTATCCGATCCTTAGCATTCATAAGAGAACATTTATGATTAGCAATCAATAAAGATAAAACAAAAATTGTCCTTGTAAGAGAAAAAAGAAAAGGAAAAAAAAGAACTATAAAGCCATGCATTTTTGGGCTGCCATGCTAGATTAATAAGGATCTTGGCTCCTTTTGAGTGTCTAACAAAGAAATACTCCCTTCGTCCAGAAAGAAAAGCTCCCAATTTTCACACAGATTAGGAAAATTTAGTTAAAGGTTGAAATTATACATATTTTTCCTAATATATCTGGGACATATTGGAAAACTAAGAAATGATGATTCAGATTTGTTTATAACAAGGAAAATTTAATAGGGACATACAAGAAAATTAACAAATCAACAATATTTGCACAAAGGGAAAGTAGCTATGATTTGACGCTATCTTTTGGGGACAGAAGGATACTAATTTATGCACTCAATTCTGATGTTGAAGGTCTAATTAGCAGTCAAAAATAGTTTCCCTTTTAGCAAAATATTTTGAAATCTTCAAACCAACTTATCTATCAACTTCTTAGTCTTTTTACAGTCCCCAACTATAGAAATCACTCCTTTGACTCCTCCAAAGCTTTTGTATTAATATTAAGGAAACAAAAAGGAAAGAAATGCATTGAAACTTTTTAAAAATGCTTTTCTAAGACTACATTACAACAAGTGGGCAAGCGAAAACAAACCCTTTTTTGTTGATCACGACTTTCATCCCTATTGCAGTGCAGTACAAGCGAGCTCAAGTTTTTTATTTTCTTCTCTTGCTCTTGCAATACCTTCTTGTGTTCAGCTTGGGCTCTCTTTTCCTCCTCCAACTCCAAAGTTATTCGTTCCCTCTCCAATTCAGACTACAAAAACATTTTTAAACTTCTACACTATGTAAGTACATTCTTCCGAAATATTAAGCATAGAATCATAAATTTAGACTATAAAAACATTTTTAAACTTCTACAATATGTAAGTACATTCTTCTGAAATATTAAGGATAGAACCATAATTATCAAACCTTTAACAATGTGTTTCGAAGGTTAAGAATTTCCTCTTCCAAATGTTCAGAGTGAGAACCCTAATTAAAATGAAAGATGATTACCAGGTAAATACTTTCAGAAATAAATTTAAAAGGGAGCAGTACGAGATGTTTCGATATAAATGATTAAATCCAAAAAACAGGAATTCCCAACCTGCAGTTTTGCACGAAGCTCCTCAATTTCTTTCTTTTGACGCTTCAGCAAGGCAGCATCTGTCAAAATCTGGCATAAAAAAGAAAAAGGCAATCGCACCTCAAGCAAAGTAAAAATGGCACGGTCAAAATTAAAAGATCTAATCTACATGCCAAATACCGGTATCATTTATGGAACAACCTTAAAGATAATTGAGAAATGCTAAAACAAAATTGCAAAATTAGAGAATGAAAAAGCAAGATAAATTAGAGCAGAACCTCATTGACATGTGCACAATTTGTAACACGTAATGCTCTACTTGCAAATTGAAGACTGCTTTTTGTCTCATCTGTATGAATCTACCATCAAAACCAAGGTCATTAGAAATAGTAAACCAAATAAATTAAAAGGAATAAAAGAAGTAAGCAGCGCGAACATTTTTTACAAATATGGATTAGATTCTTTATTACTCATTCAAATGAAATAGTACACTTAAATTGTTTTAACAATTTGAAAAATGAAGTAGTGGATTAATATTCTATTTGAATTGGCCATAAAAGATATTCTTGCTAACTTACATCACATAGCTAAAATAGATACAAAGGTCAAAAGTAAGTGTAAAATTGATAAAACTTTATACATATATGCATATATATATAATATAGCCGTCTTTTAAAATTTAAAATTTTTACCTCCATTATTTATACATATATGCATGTATGATTCATATGCACATGAAAGAACATAAAACTTTTTATTCAGAGTAGTAAGTATTCAATTCCCCCATAGAAATTGTTTTGCAAACATTAAGATATTCAATTAATAATGAGAAGGATGCATGTTCTGAACAGCTCGAAAGGCTTATACCTGTGCTAGTGTAATGTTGCATATAATAGCCGTATTTGCATTTCCACCTAGTGCAGGTTGCAAAATTCGCGTAAGCTTACTGTCTCTATATGGAACATGACCCCTGTACCAAATTTCAAAAACTAAATGAACGTAATCACCAGAAGAATCTTTGCCCCCGATTTGATAGTTCTAAAAGAAGCAAGAAGTTCCCAAACTATTCTAGAACCTACCCTTGGCTTTCAGCACCTTCACTCAATTTTTTAATTACAGTTCCAAGTGTCATTAGGCTTTTATTAATGTGGGAACCCTCTTTCAGTCGAACACCTTCTGCACCAGTTTTAGCAGCACGTTCAGAACCAGCAAGGTCCACCAAATTCTGAAAAAAAAATATAAAACATAGCATAGCTAGTAATAACAAATGAAGAAATTTAACCAGGATATTTTCTCTTTAGAGGGAAGTGGAGGACAGGCAGGAAGGAAATTTTTTTGACATTGTTTGATAAAAGAACTAAAAATATATAAATCATGCAATAAAAAAAAACAAGGTGTGCAATCAAGATTGACAGTTTCTCTGAGAACATACCAATACTGATACACGGACAGCATCACAAGAGTTTCCAATATCCTCATCCTCAGTTCTATCCCGACTCTCAATTATCTATTCAGCTAAAACATAAGGCAGTGGATGTATAGAACAATGCAACTGATACGACTAGGAGTACCAAAATTACCATGCGGAAGATAGTGTGGGACCTGCTGCTGTAAACGTTCATATTTGTCTCTCCAATATGTCTATGAGCTGAAATTCAGCAAAAGACAACAAAAAAATATATGTTAACCATCCAAAAGCTAACATATGAGACATACAACAATCAGTGAGAGAAAATGAGAGAGAACAGCGATGATTCTTAACGACAATGTTGATTCATAGTCAGGATACTCAAGAAGATGAAAAGAACTATAAATAACAAAAGTTCAAAAAATATTCAAAATTTAACTAATTATTCTGTAAATTTAAAAAAACCACTTCCAACGTTTAACTAAACAATTTTTTCAAATATGTCAAGGATTAAAGGGTTGAGAGTTTAAAAATATTGGGATGAAAGTATAATTAAATGACTAAAACTAGTATATCTGAGAAGTGAAGGACTATAATCCACTTTTAAAAAAACACGGGCCCGAGATCATATTTCTCAAATGTGTAATTTAACTTATATTTGTTCTGTTACAAGAGTTTCACAGGTATGCTTTAAGATGTCAGTATTCAAATGAAACTATAGAAGCTCGATTGAGTAGGCCTGATGTGCAATATCTACGGAGAGCATAAGTTGAATAAAATATCAAATGAGGGATTTTTGCAAATTAATTACATTCTCCAAACTCCATCAGATCAAGAACTTGCTGAGGAGAGGCAACAATTTCTTCTCGTAAACCAGCAACATAAATTCCCCGCTGCATATGGCAAGCAAAATAAATTGTTATTCAAATATAAAATATAGCTAATAAAAATTATGCCAGGTAGGCCTTTTTTGCACCTCCAGACTTTCATGAATCTGAAGCTTTCGATGCTCAGGAGCTAATAAATCATTGATATCCTCATTATAGATCTCCATATACGACATTCGCAAAAGAAACTCTCGATCAGCATCCTGAAATGCAAAGAAATGTCCATCAACTAATAGTAATGTAAGGATTTAGACAAAATTCAGACCTAAGTATCTGTAGTTGCATAATCATAGGAAATTCTAGTTTAACTGGAACACCTCCAGACATCATCTCCATGACATAAAAGAAGGTTCAACTTCATCATCTACGCAGGATATCTTGATCCTTAAGCCTCTACATCCTCTAGTATACATGCAACAAATCAGAATGCAATAGTAATCACAAATTTTGTTTTTAAAAGCACAGCTCCTTACTAGTTAAATTCAAAATAATTTCCAAGTATCATAATTATTGAAAAGCATTAAATGATAATCAACTTCAAATAGAAATAATACAGTTCAATAAATTAGAATATAATGTGAATGATAAATTAAATGGAAATAGGCATCTAGTGAGCATACATAAGTCATCTACTATGTGCATTCTTTTATACTTTATTCTATCCTTTTAGTGTTTGCTTCTTTTTTACAGTATTTCTTTAGTCAGGTTTAGGAGACGCTCTAAAGAAGACAAAGGAAAATAGGAGCATCATTACCTTGCACCAAAGGCTCAAGATATTAGAATATTATGGAGTTTATAGAGCAGGTGACTGTAGATAAGGCAAATAATAAGCTATGCCGAGAAATTAGTGGACGAATATTAACATATGTCAATTCCAAGTAATGTTAAGAACAAGACTCCAGATTGTCTTCAACTAAAGTGCCAAAAAGAAAAAGCTGGAGCCCAACCTAACCGTCATTATTCCAATATCAGGCAGGAACTAATATGGCAGCCTATACAATAAGATCTAACATAATATGCCAAGGATTACCACTAAAATTCACTAGCTATTGTAAATCACTAACGTACTTGAGATAGAGAGAGAGAAGAGTGTTAATTATGAAATGAAAATATAACAAAAAGAAAGGCCTTGCTAAAAAGTTAGGTAAAAAATATTATGGGTAAATTTAGCCGCTGTTTTTAACACCAGATCTACTCTATTTTTAACCAATAAAACATTCTAAAGAGTCTAAACAAAACCGGTAAAAGTTTTGAAATGCACGACAATGACAATTAGTACCACCATCTCAAAGTATCAGTCATTCTTTACCCCGATTTTGATGTCTTTTGCATTCATAAATGAACTATACTTCTCACCCACTAAAGAAAATGTATTATGCCCAGGGCAAGTGCCCTAGCGGCATAAGAGGCACAGCCTCTCCCAACACATTCTATGCTTTCCCAGTTGTGTTGACCAAGGCATAAAATGCACCAAGGTAATCAGAATTTTTTATCTAGGAAAAAGACATTAAAGATGAAGTACAAGAAAATAGCCACTACCTGTTGAATCATATCAAACAAATCATGAACTGCCAGAGGGATGACCCCAGGTTCAGTAACCGAGCCTCGCATAGTATGCGT
Source organism: Balakata baccata (assembly GCA_949630135.1). Taxonomy (NCBI): domain Eukaryota; kingdom Viridiplantae; phylum Streptophyta; class Magnoliopsida; order Malpighiales; family Euphorbiaceae; genus Balakata; species Balakata baccata. The sequence continues at coordinate 26,546 of CATIWF010177676.1, forward strand.
CTTTCCACTGTTAGTTTGTCCATAAGCGAATACAGTGCCTATATTATAAACAAAATTAAAATGAAAGAACTGCGACTATTAAAACATAAACAACAAAAGAACAAAGATTTCTTATCAAAACAAAACGCATATTGAATATCCTGCTTACTATATACGCGTACAGTAATAGAACTCATAAGTAAAAAATATACCATTAAAGCCACGGACTGCCGCAGCAACAATCTCTTTGGTTCGGGCTCTATATATCTCTTCTGTCTTGCACTCTTCTCCAAAAACCCGATCTAACAGTACCAAATTTAAACAAACAAACAAACAAAGTTAAAACCCTAAGCAAAATTGAATTCAAATTAAACGCGCAGACACAAGCATACAGAATGTGTACCGAATTCGAATTTGTTGGAGAAATTAGGGAGGAAAACGGAGTTGCCGGAGATTCTCCAGGGGCTATTCTTGGCATCCTCCGGTGAAAGTGGCCGCGCTCTGACAGTTACGTGGATTCTGTCCATATCGAAGCTTTAAATTATAGATGCAGAAGGAGAGAATCGCTACACAATTTCAGGCTACCTACAATACCTAAACTAAAGAATGGAATACCTTATGATTTCATTTCAAACAGAGCTCTCCCCGCTTTTATTTTATCAGTTTGAGCGGGAAGTTCTTTTTCTTAACGGTATTAATTTTAATCAATTGAAATATTATATGAATAAAAAAATTTTGTTAATTTCTTATTTTTATTATTTTATAATAATTTTATTTATTAATAGTAATATAATATATTAAAATATTAATTAAGTATTATAAATTAATAAAATGTATTTAAAATTACAGTTGAAGTTTGATTATGCGGTAGTTAAAAGTGCCGCTATTTGAAGTTAGCATCTAATTTTATGGATGGATTTGGTTAACCCGAGGCAGCTGGAGCGAACCTCCCATGAATGTCACGCTACTCCAGAGCAAAGCCTTTTAATTATAATTAAAATATAATTTGAAGTAAATTAATTATTACCGATAAAATTTATTTTAAATTTTAACTTTTCAATTTTTTTAAAATATATATATATAATGCATTTGTTTTAATTGAGATTGATTAAATTGAAACATATTTAAATTTTAACTGTTTATTTTTTCATAAATTATTTATCATGTGATTAGATTCACAGTAAGCATGAATATTAATTATTATTAAAAATATAAATAATATATATATATATATATATAGATGAAGAATCAAAAATTTTACTCAGATAGCCAATTAGACAAATATAAAAATAAAATAATTTTTGTATAAACCGTGATAGAAAAATAACAATATAAACAAAATGTTGTTTCTTTTGTAATATTATATTATAACAAACTCCTAAATTCATCGAACCAAAATATAATAAATTTATGTTTTTGATTGAGAAAAATTATGCTCGTGTGGTTGGTATGAATCTTTTAATAAGTAAATTCTAGGAATCTAAAGGCTTTATTTAAGTTCTGATTTTTCCATTGTGCCGTTAGTTTCGAAATTGAATAAATTTAGAGCTTTCCTCAAATTTATCTATTCAATCGCCGTTTTCTTTTTCTTCCAGTTTTCGAAATTCTGCAGTCGATTATTTTTAATAATTTACCAAACAATCTATATTAATCCCACAAACAAACACGTCATGCGATTTTCGGCAACTGTCCACCGGCATGGTGATCCGTAAACAACGAATTGGTTGGAAGTGGAGGCAGCAGAGCGGTGGTCGAATTTGAGGTCGAGAAAGGTATCGTCAGCAAAGGAAAAGAATCTTCGTCCATGAAGAAAGGAAGGAAAGCTAGAGTTTTGAAGAAGAAAGCACAAAGAAATGATTTGTAGAAATGGAAAGTAGAGAGAGAAAAGTAAATATATATATATATATATATATATGAAAAGTAGGGAGAGAAAAAGTGAAAAAACTTTAGAGAGATAAATACTTTTTGAATTAAAATTTGTAAAAACAAATTAAGGCATATAGCATATATATAACTTTGTCCGTACGGTAAAAATAAATTAAAATATAATATATATGCAGAAACTCGTATTATATACTATAAATATAATCCATGATAACTTACACATAATAATATACAAACAATGTCGTTACTATTTGGTAGTTATAAGAATAATATTTTTTCCCACTTATTCCATCGGTATTTAAATATGTTATATTTATACATGATTAAAATATATTTTTATATTCATTTAGTGTTACAAAATTTGGCTTCATCATTAAAAAGTTAAATTTATGCAAGATTTCGTATTATATAATACTAATATAACTTGCATATAATAAATATATAATTTATTATATATGAATAAAAATTATTAATCGTTAATATTAATTATAAATAATTTTCGTTCATATGTAACCTACATATAACAAGGGAATGACAAATAAAAAAATATATGACAATTATTCTAAGTTATTTTAAATAAATTTCATATAATTAAAGATTCATTAATTTTAAGGATTTAAATAAATTTATATCTTCAAAATTGGTAAGTGTTTATTATTATCACTTCTTTATTTTTTTTATACATAGTTGTAATTTAGTTAATTAATGAATTATTAATATTATTCACTAATAAATTAAATTATTTAATAAAAAAATTAACATAATTAACTAATACAATCAGATTGGCTTTTTAGTAAATTTGCATATCTCTCTTATTTCCACTTATATATATATATATATACCATATTACATTTTTGTTTATTTATATAAAAAAGATAGATAAATACCTTTTACTTTATTAAAAAATATTAAATAAACAATTTTATTTTATTTTTATAATGATTATTTGATTAGCATATAAATAATTTATAAAAAAAATGAGGTATTTGTGCACGATTGCTTTATAAATTATAAAATTAAAAGTCAATTGAAAAAATTTTTAAGATCATATATTTAATTGTTTGTCGAATCAAAATAAAAAAATATATAATTAATATATTAAATGGAGGTTCCAATGGGATATATGGATTTATAATTATTAAGGTAAAATTTACATAAATACCATGCGGTTTAGTATTGAAATACAAAAACTAATGTTATAAGTTTTATATTATAGTTACATTTTTAACTATTTTATTGTAAAATAATTAATATTAGTTTTTTAATTTTATATTAATCAATCCATCATATACTATTTTTGGAAAATTTAAAGGGAAGTTCAATAATCAGAAAAAAAAAAATGCAAACTAATTAGAATTTAAAAATAATAATTAGTCTTTTAAAAAAAAGTAATAATTAGTAAAATCAACTCAAAATTGCAATCAAGTGAGAGCTACACATAGAAAGAAAAAGCTCTCTTCTTTATACAAAGAAAAATTAAAAGAAAAAAAAGGACAAACAAACAAAGTTTGGATGCATAATAGCTTGAATTTCTTTTTTTTTTTTCCAGCTTCATTTGTTCATCCCGGTTGCATTCTTCACTGCATCAACTGTTCCTTGTGCCTTAGCCTTCACTTGCTCACCAGCCTACAAAATAATAATAATAATAATAATACAATTATATTCACTCACCGAGTCAGGATCCCTAATTCAAAAGTTTAAGTCGGAGAATGTAAAAATAGATTTTCAATATTTTTTATAGGAGACAAATATTAAGTAATTAATTAATGATGTTTTGAATATGGTACCTGACTCATTGAGTCCTTAGTGGATTGAGCAGCATTGCTAGCCTTGTCCATCATGGTGCTGGCCTTCTCCTGAGCTTGGCCCTTGGCCTCACCAGCATTGTAGGCAATGTTCTGTGACTGAGAGTTGTCTGCCATTTTTGGATTCTTGAAGAAGAAAGACTACTCAAACAACTACTATGTTTATCAATGGGAACTCAATCAATCAAGAGTTTCTGGGGATGATGAAAACCCCATTGTAGTTGCCATATATTTATACTGTTCAGAGCCACTCCATTGCTTGACACGTGTTAAACTATGGTTTGCTTTACGGTGCTGACATGTCCACTTGTGCTAATTTTGGGTTGAGATTATTGAGCCCTTTGAATAGGTTTCTGTTGTAAATGCTTCAATGGTAGTTGCTGTTTCTGAATTTTGATTACTATTGTTTAGGGCTTCAGAATCATGTAGTATTAGAAGCATAATATTTGCCTGAAAATTTCAGAGCTCAAAAGTTATACAATTTACATTCTTCTTTTTTTTTAAAATAATTTATGTTATTTTGACATAAAAACTAAGGTTATCAAATCCGGTCTGATTATCAAATTAGAAAAAAAAAAGGAACAAAATTTAAAAGTTCAACCAAGTTAAATCGGTAATAAAATTATTTTCAAAGTATAATATTTGACATATTTCATGCATAGTATAATGTTAAAATTCTTATACTAGACATGTTTCACATATGTTCAAAATAATGTTTGTCTAATAATATCCATAATTATAGTTATTAAATAAATAGAACAATAAAATTTATTTATTTATATATTTTTTAGTTTTTAAAATTAAAATAAGCTATAACTTTAAAAAAAAATTTAAAACAATACTATTTTTTTAATAAAAAATAATATCCATTTACAAAATAGATATGTGGTGTAGTGGCAAAAATGTGGATTTTTTTCCATAGAAGTTCCAAGATGGAATCCAGGGCCATTACACTTTTGCCATTTGAACATTTTTCCAATCGGTGCATGTAAAACCCGAAAACGGTTTGGCTAACCGGACCGATCAAATGACCTTCAATTTTTTCAGTTCAACCAGCCGGTCCGGATTTTACAAACAATTAAATAAAGATTTTCTTCTAGATATGGTGCAAGAATATTTAGCTGTGAGCGTGAGCTTTTTTTTTTTTTTGGTTCACAATTGGAGGAGAATCCAATTTGAATTCTAGTTAAAATCGATGGATGAACCTATCGCCAAATAGACATAGCTTGTGAGTCTGCTGTGAACATTTTTTGTTCAATTTTTTCAAACAAAAACTTTATGCAACACCAAAATTTCATCTTTTATAAATAAGGACCTATTGGCTCAATAAATTCTCATTTATTATAAAATTAGACAAAAAAATTATATACGAAGAAGATAATAAGAAAATATGAAAATAGAGAGATAATATAAGAGAATAATTTTTCTCTTGTGAATTGTATTCAATTCATATTGCATTTCATCTTTGCCTTTTATAGGCAAATGGTAGTAAATGTTGGTAGTCGAAGTTGAAAAATTTCCTTTGCCAATTGTGACAAAAATGGCAATGGGTCCCATTAATACTATTTATAAGTATAAAATTTTTATAGAGATCATGATATACATCTAATTAATCCAACATTATCATAACACTTCCCCTTAAATGTCTATTATATAGAATATGTCTTGTTAAAAACTAAGAAAAACTATGTGGGAAAAATTCCAGTGAAGGAAAAATAGTACATTATTCGTATAGAAACTTGTGTCATAACATTGTCTCATTAAAAATCTTGCTAGAAAAATCCAATGAGATAAAATCTAGGTTAAGAGAAAAAAAGTACAGTGCAGAAAAATCTCTCCCTCGTAAAAGCATGAATTCTAACAAAGATCTTTTAGTCGGTGCATGCCAATTTTGTTAACCACCTTTTCATATATTGTTGTAGAGAGTGCTTTTATAAATAAATCTATTGAATTATCAATAGATCGAATTTGATGAACATTTAAAACTTCTTGTTTTTAAAGCTCATATGTAAAAAAGAATTTTAGCGAAATGTACTTAGTTCTACCTCCTTTGATGTATTCTTCTTTTAGTTGTGCAATATAAGCAGCATTATCTTCATATAATAATATTGGACTTCATTTATCAAATAAGATATTACACTCTGATATGTTGGACCATAGATCTCAACCATATGCATTGTCTACTAGCTTTGTAAAAATATTTGTGTTAGTAAACTTCTTGTTTACTATCACATTTGTTTCAACTGTACGTATATGTGTGTAATATAAGCCAAAAGAGAAAATAAATAATTTTTCCAACACACATTTCTTACTCATTACGAGGGTTGTAATATATAGATATTCAATATTTTTCACATTTGTAGCTTCAATATGATATTCATTTCAGTGAATATTTTTAAAACTCAATAAATTTTTGTGAGATTTGAGAGAAATATTGTATTTTTAATAAATAAATATGTACCTCTATATAGTAATATATTTGTTCTTCTAGAGTCTTCAATTATTCTTTTACTACAAGATGTTGTATTAACATAAGTTTCTCCCTTTGTTAAGTGAGAAAAATATTTCTTGTATTTTAATATGACGTACGTGGTTGCACTATCTATAAGATATAAATCTGTATCATTATCTTCATAAAAAAATATTTATAAGAAATAAAGTAATAATTCAATTAAAATCAATCAAAAAATATACAAATTACTAACACTTTAAACTAGTATTTAAATAAAAAGAAAACATAAATCAAACTAAGTAGTACATAATATATATATATATATATATATATATATATTATTTGGCATTTATATTGTCATCACTGATCAATTGATCAATTTTTCCTTTAGGATTCTTAAAAAAATTTGATACGTCTAAATATGTGAGATCATTAAAGTTATTACCAAAATTATCATCTTTTTCTGCTAAATTTGTTTCTATATTTTTGTCTTTTTTTTCAATTAGTCTTGATAGAAATTAGTAAAATGCTTGAGTGTACGACATGTATTGGATCAATGTCCTTTCATACCACATCAATAACATTGATTTTCTGAATTTTACTTTAATCCATTATTCTCTTCATGATTATTCCACTTCTAGTGGAAAGATGAATTATTATTTCTACCATCATGATTGCTTTTATTATAATTTCAACCATAATTTCGGCCACGTCCTCGACCATAAATATTTTTCCGTCATTTTCCTTGTCCATGCCTAGCATTATTATATATTATCTCATTCACTTCAGGGAATATAGTAGAACCAGTTGGACAAGTTTCATATTTTTTCAATATGAGCTCATTATTTTGCTTAATAACAAGAAGATATGAAATTAATTTAGAATATTTTTTAAAACATTTTTTCTTGATATTACTGTTACATGAGCATATTCAAGGCATGAAAAATCATGAAAAATAGTAAATATCTTTTTTAACATATCATGATTAGTAATATTTTGTTCATATAATTTCAATTTAGAGCTAATTTTGAAAACTATAGAATTATTTTAACTTACGGTTTGGAAATCTTACAATCGTAAAATGCATCAATTTATAACAAGTTTTTGGAATGATGACCGATTTATGATGGTCATATCTTTCTTTCAAATTTTTTCAAATAACCAGTGGATCTTTAATTGTTAAATATTCAAACTAGTGGATCTTTAACTGTTAAATATTCAATTTCAGTCATTCATGAAGATGATGACGAAGAAAAATCATCGCCTTGACGTGATTTTGTTGGGATTCTTAATTTTCTTTTTTGATTGTATTTCTAAGACCCATAGCTTCTAGATGTATTTAGGTATCTAGTATCAATGATAAATAATTCTTACCAGTAATGTCGAATGCCACAAATTCGAATTTTGTCGAATTTCATATTATCTATGCAAAATGAATAATATATTAATTAGAATTTGTTTAATAAAGACTTATAAACAATATGTTTAGTTCTTTAGGAACATAAAAATATAAATTCTTCAGTATATTGAGATACTAAATTTCTGGATATTTAATTTTTTAGGAACTTAAGGTCATATTTTTCATGAATTTATACATTAGTTATTTATTTAATTAGTTCTTCATGAATTAAAACTAAAACTAGTTCTTTAGGAATTAGATTTTATAATACAAGTTCTTCAAGAACTGCATGTAATAATAGTTCTTTAGAAACTTTCACAATTTGTGCTGATAACTTATTAAAAAATTAGACAAAAGAAATTATATATGAATAAGATAATAAGAAAGTATGAAAATAAAGAGAGAATAATTTTTCTCTTGTGAATTGTATTCAACCCATATTGCATTTCATCTTTGCCTTTTATAGGCAAATGGTAGTAAATATTGGTAGCTGAAGTTGAAAAATTTCGGTTGCCAATTTCGATAAAAATGGTAATGGATCTTTCCCAATGGATCCTACTAACACTATTTATAAGTATAAAAATTTTAGAGAGATCATGATAGACAATAAATTAATCCCATATTATTATAACATCATTGAATACTTTTTCCATAATGCTGAAAAATTGAGGATGTATTTACTTTTAGAGAATTCTCCAGTTTTCTAAAAAAATTTTTAAAATAAAAAAGAAAAACGGACTTTAACTATTTTTATAAAAATTCCAATTGAAAAGTGTTTATAATGTTTTCACAATAATAATAATAAAAAAAAGTGTAAAACAAGTTTTTGATTTTCAAAATTTTCCTTGTTAAATTGTAAAAATGAAAACACATTCTTTTCATTTAAAAAAAAAATATGGTGCTTTCATCTTTTTCATTTTTTATTCATTATTTATCTCTTTCCTCTCAAAATCAAATCTTCTCCTCTCTCTTGGTTTGATCCTTTAAACCCTACCTATCGTTGTGTTTATTGACCACTGATGAGTTGAACAAAGGGAGTAGTAATCGCAATCTAACTGACACAGTCACAATTCTATTTCCACTCTTCAGACTTCTTTTGTTAGTTGATTTTTTTATTTTGGATAAATTACTGTAACTCCTATGAAATTTAGTTAAATACACTAATTAATTTTTATATTTTTGGAAATACATTATAAAGTCTTTCAAGTTTGATTTAATATACTATATAGTCATTCTGTTAATTTTTTTCATTACATATAAACAAAATATCATATTTACTCTTTTTTTTTTGTCTTAAAAAATACCAAAAAAATATCAAAAAAATTTTATTATCATCAACTTGATTTGAAAATGTCAAATTTATCATTTTTTTTAATATCGTATTTTTTAAATTAATAAAATATTAAATTTATCAAAAAAATAAATAAGAGAATTTTTAGTATTTTTTAGTTGACTAGTAGAATATTCTAACTAACTAATGGAGTATCAAAAATAAAGAATGGACAAACTAGTGTATTAGAACTAAACCTAATGAATTTCATAATATATTTCCAAAAATAGAAGGACCACCTAGTATATTCAACCAAATTTTAGGGGTGTATTAGTAATTTACTCTTTTATTTTTAGCACACACGATTATGAAATTTTCTTAGGGTTCTTCATATATAAATAATATTTATTTATTGACAATGCTCAACAATATATACTTAATAAAGATAGTGATTAATTTTCTTATTTTTTAAATTGAATATATTTTTAAGTGTTTAGATATATAAAATATTTTTTATATAATAACAAGTAAATATTTTTTCAGTTTTTAAAATTAAAAATAAATTTTATATGAGAATAAGTAAATATATTTTTTATGTTCAAAAAATAGAAAACAGTTTTTAATTTCTAACAAGTAAACATGTTTTATAAATTTTCTATGAAAATGAACTTTAAAAATTGAAAAATGAAAACTGAGAACAATTCTCTGAGTTTCTGAAATCCAACTCGTTGGTGCCTAAGCACTCGGCTTGTAATCCTGAAAAGCTTAACTGCAAAATGTTAATTCACTATTTCACATTCAACATCTCCAGATCATAATGCTATTAATTCTTCAGAGAAAGGATGTGAAGATCACCCTTTGATAGTCCATCTCAGAATACCATTTACTGACCTCAAAATCTGTGTATCTAAAAGCTGTTTGCACATTGCCATGCACAATTTCCTCTTTGAGTTCTGGTGAGCTCATCTGCATCAGATGGTGACCAGGCGAAGTATCATTGTATATCTTTCGAAATTCTACCTGTTGGCTGTTGATGCCTAAAGTGTTCACATCTTACTTCTGAAAATGGTCTGCTGCGACATGTCAATTACTGTCTCATGTTCAACAACGTGACATCACAACGCCTTTAATTCTCTAGGAAAAAAGGATGTGAAGGCACCTAAATAGTCTAGTCCTATATGATTAGTGATTACCAACCTTGAAATATGATAAAGATCATTATGACAAGCAAAGCACATTTTTCTGTTCATGTGCTGGTAAGCTAGTCTTCCATTCACAACAAGAGCTGGGCCAAGAAAAGGTTCGTAGAACATTATTGTGAAGACCACTAATCAATTTGAATAGCAAACTCCATACTTTCCACAGACAAATAAGCTTGTGTCTGCCACAAGGCAAAACTACCTGTAGGAGTTTTCCTTTGAAGTTTTCAGATAGCACGCAGTTATGGTTCTTTAGAACTTTAATACTCTACAATGGTAGTTGTAATCATTCATTTATCAGTCGAATCAACTTTTTCATCAGTGACTGAAATGAGTGGTTCGCCCTGCCTCTTATGATGGCATTTGAAATTCACTCTGCCAGAATTAGGAGAATGCAAGATTTCCTCAGAATATTATCCGCTCTATATTTTTTAATATATTAGTGCTCTATATTTTCTAATATATTCTTTGACATTAGATGTCTCTGAACCACATGATTCCAGAAGAGATCTATCATGCTGCTGTCCCCAGCATAAGAAGCATTAAAGCACCGATAGATTTTCAAAGTAATCATCAACCTTCTCTTGTACATTTCATCTAACAAATCTGAAGCAGCATTTGCATTCCCCAATTTCCAGTATGCAAATGCCAGACCGGCGTACACAACACAATCTCCTAATCAGTGCCCTGTATAATGATACATTAACGCAAAGTCCTGTTCCTAAAAATTCATATGGGAGTTTGACGACTGTGTCTTCCTTGTGTTGGTTGCAGTAACCATCTACAAGCCATGAATAGGTGCAGTAACTAGGAGAAAATCCCGCATTCCGCATTGATCATGCTAAATAAGAGCTCTTTGGCACTGTCCATCTCCTGTATTTTGCAGAATCCATGGATCAACGCTTTGTAAGTAAATTGATTCAGCCTCAAACCAGCTTCTACCATCATGTTCTTCACTTTCAAAGCTGAATTCATATCTCCTATATTGCAATAAGCATTAATCAATGTGTTACACGTGATGTTATCAGGTTCAATTTTTCTTTCATTCATCTCATTCAGGAGCTTATTTGCATATCTTATCCTGCCTCCCTCACACAACTTGCGCAGAATTGAATTATAGGTAACAACTGTAGGATATAACCCCTGTGCTTCCACTGCTTCTAGCAGTTTCAAAGCCTCATCAAGGTCATTCACTCTACAATACCCATCAATTAAAGTGGTATAAGTAATATGATTAGGAGTAGCATTTTTAACCTCCCTAAAAAGCCTCAGCCTCTCTCATTCTACCTTCTCTAACAAAACGATAAATAAGTGAATTATAAGTTAAAATATCAAGGTCAACTGGTCCTCTCTCCATTCTATCTTGAACAGACAAAGCTTCATAGTGCATACCCTTTTTGCAATACAATGAAATCAGTGTCTTGTATGTGAAAAGATCAGGATAAACACACTTTAATTCCATTTCACTCAACAACTTCTCTGCTTTCTCCACATCTCCAGATTTACAACAAGCATGAATCAACACATTATAGATGTGAATATTAGCTGCAACACCAATTCTAACCATCTTCTTATAAAGTTTCCACACGCTATCAGTCAGCCTATCTTTAACCAAAGAATTCAGTAATACAGTACAAGCATGCAAATGCGGGAAAAACCCATGTACCCGCATGTTTTCAAAAACCTGAATAGCTTCCTGTTTCATCTTTGAATTAGCATAAATTATCACAAGCCAACTGAGAACGTGAGAATTCACATCCGGATCATCATGAAGCTAAACTACAGCACTCAAAACAGATTGAGTAGCCAAGAAATCCTTATAATCAATCTTCTCAAGCAAACTCTGTGCAGTCTTGAAGTGTTTGTATTTGGTTAGAATGTGAATCATTGTCCATGAAGATTGTAAGGAGTGTTTATGGTTGGGAATTGATGACTCAATCCATTTATAGAATGCCCAAGAAAGAGAAGGACTATGACTGTACAAAGAGAACTGCAATAGTACCTGACGAACATCTGTTGTGATGACATTTATCCTAATATTGGGTATCAGCAGATTGTTCCAGCTACCCTTAAGTACAGCAGCGCATATGCTTTGAACTAATTGGGTTTTGTTGCTGAAAGCCGCTAAAGCATCCATTTTTATGTAGACTCCTGCAATGTAGTTTGTTGATATATATTTAGTGCATTGAAATTGTGGGTCAAGATAACGAAATATGAAAAAAATGGGGGCAAAAACTAGAAATTTTAAATCTTTTAGGGGAAAGAAACTATATTCCTGAAAACATAATGAATATATTTATAGTTGAACCGGTTTTATCAGTAAATCGAACCGGAGTTAGTATGCAGCAGGTTATAAACAGCAAGCATAGGTGTGGCGCCCTACTCTGCCCTGCAATCTGCATAGGCTTCTCTCGCTGGAAGCTGTTGGGGTTGGGTGTGGGGGGAGAGAGAGGAGGATTTTTTTTGTTTATGTGAGAACTCAGAAACTTGGGACACTTTAAAGAAAAACTGGAGGAGAAGAAGAAGAAGAAGATGACGAAGATTAAGAAGGACAAGAGGACTAGTAGGGAGCTCTTCCAAAAGGGTATTTTTTGTTTAACTTGCGTAGCTTTCAATAGTTTTTGTCTAAAGAGCCTATATTTGTTTTCCTTTTATGTAGTTGTCGTTCATTATTGTTAATCTTTTCCGTTGAAATTTCATTGAATTGATTGATGGGTCTTGCTTCCAACTCTAAATTGAGTCGCTCTTTTATTATTTGGTTAATTTTTTCAATCTCTTGGGTTAGCAACTATGGCGATGTTTGCATTATCTTGCGTGCATTCACAAGGATTTTTGTCCCTTCTTTTTTGCTTGATGCTATTATTAAGGAAAACTGGAAGAAGGAAAGTTGCAAAAGTACTATTATGGAAATTAAACTTTTGCAAATATCAATTCTCAGATATCAAACGTTAATCCAATTGTGGGCTAGATGTTTGCGGTCAGATATTAAGCTAAACTCATTATTTTCTCTTTTGTCTCTCCTTTTCCTGTTCTTTCTGCAATTACCTTCAGCTCTGTGATCCCCTCCTGACAAATAAAATGCGATACTTAACCTGGCAATTTCCGAATTGGTTATTTTAATTCTTCAACTTTGCCGTGTTAATTCACAGCGTTGCTCATTAGAATAGCCTTACTTTCTGTGCTTGCAAGCAACCTATTGGTTTGGACGGAGGGGAAGATAACTTTTTGGCAAAAGGATTGTTCTTATTAGATTATGACTTTGCTGCTTAGTCCTAGATTTATCTTTTCTAAATAGGACAAAAGATGTTGTGAAATTTACAAGTCCATCTTTATGGTGCATTGTATCTGCCCTAACACAAAAACACTTTGCTTTGGTGTATCCATAAACGGTAACTTCTGATGCATCTTTATTGTTGTTTTATGGCGCATGCATGAGTAACATTATTCCATATTGTTTATTAGACTACAGCTAATGCGGTATCCTATCCTTCTCATTGCCACTTCCATAATGGACAACACTCCTTTGAAATGGGGGAACACTCTGGCTGCAGCTTACAGAAGCAAATACATGCATAAGATAGGCTACGTATTACCTTACCCAAAATTCTTTAAGAACAATGAAAATGTAGGCAATTCTTGTAGGTTTCTGAAAAGAGATTCAGACGCAAGAATATCCTGAGTAATGTCTTGTTACCTATGGTGTCAGCTGTTCTGTCACCAACCATGTACGAGTATTACACCAAGAATTGACAAGCAGAACATCCGGGGAGTAAAAAAATCCAAGTGGATGCAAAAGATAGCAAAAGCTGTCTTTCCCTTGAGATGGACTCCATTTCTTAGCAAAAGCTATACTTCCATTTACATTTCTTTTCTGTCATGTGTTCTTGACTAACTTATGCAAATTAGGTACAGTTACCAAAATGAGCAATATGTGGTAATAGAATTATGAGTGAGAACATAAACGTCGTCATAGAGATGTAATAGTTTTTTACTCAAAGAATCAATTAGTAGATAGTTTCATTCGATTTTGGCCAAAATAAGTGAATACTAATTAAAATTTGTGAAAATTATTGTTTTATATGTTGAAGGTATCCTTATTTTTGGCATTAATTTCTACTTTGGAATCATAGATGAACTATGATGGAGAAATGGTGCTTTTCAAATTTATTATCAGGTAATAGTGCTTAACCTTTTTTCATTTCAGTACTAAAGAAAGAGGAAGAAGGGAATAAAAGGATCAAGCCCATCGGAAAGAAGAAAAGAAAGAGAGAAAAGCGAAACAATGTTGATACTGGCAAAGTCATTCAGATCAGTGAAGGTGAAAGTGGACGAGGCATAGAAATTTTTCTAACTCATAGTAGATTTATATTGATTGTCTTATTTATTGTTAATTATTGTTTTGGCAGAAAGAAATATAAAAGTGGAAATGGAAGAAAAAAAGAAAAAGAACAAACTATATAAAAAGAAAAGAAAAGGTGAGGAAGAAAACAGTTCTTTGGTTGGTGAATCAGATCAACTTGGGGCTGAGGAGGAAGGTGGCTTGGAAGAACAATATGGTAGGTTAGGGGGGCTGCATTGTGTGATAAAGACTTTCACTTTGGCATATTATAGTTCAGTTAATGTTTTATTTTATAAATGTCACCATTTATTTCAGACTTGCATGTTCATGTTTATTCCTGGGTGCTGCCATTTCAAACTTTGATTTGGCAAAGTCTAGTTGGTTTTATATGGTTTTGTTCATGATGACTTTTTGTCCTACTAGCTTTTTGACTACGGAGCATATGTAGCTCCTCTAGCAGTTCTGCTTATTTGTTGTGCTATTTCTCTATTTCATCTTATACTACTGTATAATTCACAGATTGATCAAGTTTTCTTTACTTAGATAATGGAGCAGCGGATAAAAGCCTAAATAAAGCTCAAGACAACATTGACAAATTCAAAGCAACAGAAAAGGCTGTAAATGGAACTGAGACCAGAACTCGTAAATACATTATCAAGTTATTTGATTTATGTTGAATTCATGAACAAACATTATATTATGGTTATTCTTTGTCATCTCATGGTCTCTTGTATTTGTTTTAGGCAAATCCGAGAAATCTAGGAAAAAGAAAAAGGAACCTGACTCAATAAAGGAGAGCGAGAAACTACTAGAAAATAAAGAAGCCATTGAGCATGGAGTTTATTATATTTCTTCAGGAGAGGAGGACAGCTCAAAAGGAGTGAAAAGTATGTATGTCAAATTTGGTGATATTGTGTCCTAATGCTAGATTCAATCATATGTGTGCCATCATCTGTTTTAACAAAAACAAGCTTTAGCAAGAGCTCTGGTTGTTAGGATATGCCCAATATCTCTGTTGATGTCCATCAGTAGGATCTCTGCATGGCTATGGATATCTACTTGCTAAGAATATTGATTCTTATTCGTAGCTTGCTTGGAACTTGTGACTGGGGTTTCCATACTCATTCATCCCTTCTTTTTCAAAGAAAGCTGAGTGAAGGAGAAAAGGGGGAAAGAAGTATAGTATAGGTGAACACTGCTTCAATTCATCTGTTTGACAAAGTTAGACAAAGTTTAACATATATCAACATCATTTTTATTTTTTAAGTTCATCCTATGTTTTTTTCACAATTGTCTATATTGTTTAATATTCACATTTAGAACCTGCTCAACAGAATGGCTTATGGAATACCATCAAAGTAGACCAGGTTTGAAGTTGTTGCAACAAAGAATAGATGATTTTATAAATGCACATGAGGAAAAACTCGAACAGGTACATTCTTCCTCGTGTATTTCTCAACTAAATCTTAACTGAGTTCCATGCTGGCTCTGTTTTCCTTAACAATACTTGACTTATTGCCCTCACAGTTATCACATATGGAAATGCATTATTCAGCATAGGATTCAGTAAAACCTATTTTGCATATGCAGAAGAGATGCCTGTGCATAGCACATTTGTCATGGCTCTTTTGTGAGACTAGCGATAATTTTGGATGTAGCAGATGTGTTTATTTAATGTTGGCTAAATTCAGCATTTACTTTATGCCCTTCTTTACTCTTTTCTATATGCGTTTGAAATTAATATGCATGTCTCCTTCATGAGATTGGGTGTTTGATATCATGTTTCTGTAGATCCTTGCTTTATCATTTGTCCATTTGTATTTTCTTCTTATTGGTTGCAAACATGCATGTTTAATTTCTCATTTATCTTGTTATGGCATGTTACAGGAAAGAAAAGGGAGAGAAGCTGAAGCTGCAAAAGATGGATGGACAGTTGTTGTACATCATAAAGGAAGGAAGAAGACAACAGATTCTGAAAGCGGAGTTACTGTGGGTTCTGTTGCCCCAGCTGTTGCAGAGAGCCTGTTGGCTACAAAGAAGAGCAAAGAAGTTAAACTAGACTTCTATCGGTTTCAAAAAAGAGAAGCTCAGAGGAATGGTACGGAGAATCTTGTATCATGTTCACTTCATTGCATTACTTTTTCGCAGAAATATGAAAACAACATAGTTGAAATTTCAAAATAAAATGTCATGTGGTTACTGCCATATCTATGCTCTAAAGGACATGCATGTTAGAAATTCTCATCCATTTCTCATCTTAAGCACAAAACACCATTAGGTATCAATGCTGCAATCAGAAAAATTGATTCTGCATTATATGATGTGACATAGTATTAATACTTAATTTCTGTGCAGAAATTTTGACACTCCAAAACAAATTCGAGCAGGACAGAAAGCGGATTCAGCAATTGAGAGCTGCTAGAAAGTTTAGACCTTACTGAAAGCTGCAGAAGCTGTTCAATGAATGATCTGGGTTTACGCTTCTATTGTATCACCTTGATTTTGCAATATGGGAAAGAGGTCTGAAGTTTTAGCATTTTTTCTATCCCGTCTTGCAAATATTTTTCATTTCTTAAATTTTTTGGAGAAAAAAGGAACTAACTTTATAAGCCATGGATCTACTAGTAAGAATGTAGAATTTTTAAATGATTTACTAATCAGTTTGAAGGGTACTATCATGCTTGTGCTCTCTTTTGGCAGTGGTTCTAGTGATTTAGACAATGAATAGAAAACTGTAATTCTAATTGTTATTAGTTGTTACTTTTTTTTTTCTTTTATCCGTTGACCTTCGTGTAAATTTAAAATTGAGCCAGAAATCAATTGCTTACTTCTTCCTCCTCCTCCCCCTCTTCTTAAACTGCTGAAAATTGAAAAAAAAAAAAAAAAATCTCTTATATTATTTGACAAACAAATTGGAAGTTGAAATGTTTGGTCTGCATCTACTGAATTACATGGCTTATGTGGACAAATTCTATCCATCAATATGAATTTTGGTTCGAAAATTAGTCTGCAGGAGAATCAAATTGAATTTTCTGATTTATTATGCACGTTCCTAATGAGTCAGTTGGAGAGAATTAGGCATAACATGTCGACATAATAGTCTCTGTCTTGCATATGTATATGGCAAATTCTAAAGCAGAAAAAACTAGTTGGACAAGATGAGAAGGAATCTTGCATTGGCATACAGCAGATGAATGAGAGATGAATTCCTTGCATGAATCCGAATTTGTTAGGTATAGACGTCTTGAGCCAGCTGCCCACAAATATAATGAAAGGGACTTTTTCCAGTGCATGATGCCAATCATTTTCCCCTTGCGTGTCTCCATTTTCTAGCCTTCTTTGATCTCTTTCCTTATTAATTCATCATTAAGTTATCACTTTGCTTATGCTTTTTTTTTTTTTGGCTTTTTTACGATGTCTGCCTAATTTCATTTTCTCCCTTTTCCCACTTCAAGTTCTGTATAAAGATTTCTTTTGAACTTAGCGTTTTGTCAAAATTGTATCAGATAAGATCATGTCAATATGAAAGTAATTCACAATATCTAAGCGATAGATAACAGCAAAGGGATTTTTTCCATTTGGGTAGCAATTAAATTTAATAAAATTCTATTAAAAATGCTTATACAACATAACGAGCTTAATTCCAGGAGGAACCTTACATTCTAATAGTCACACAATAGAAAAATCTGTTCGAGGCTAAATAAAAGGACAAGCATAAAACATATTAAAATTGCAACGAATAAGACTGCAATATATTAAAATCCCACAGCTAATACAAATCTCAAATCTAAGATGCAAATCAAACCAACAATAGAAGAAACTGTAGCCATGTCTATGGCTTAACAATTACAACTCTGCCTATTATAACCTCACAGGCTGACAGTAGTTTATTCAAGTAAATAATAGAAAGGTAAACAGCATAAGGTGATTGAACTATTTCTCTTTAACTTCCTCGTCCTTCTCATCCTCGCTCCAGCAACATTTCAGGATTGATCTTGGAGATGAACAGTCTCTGGTTCTCTCAAAACTGTGGTAGATGATGGATCCACCCTTCCCAAGCACTTCATAGTTACTCCCTCCACAACAATATCCCTTTACTTCCAGAGGGAACTTCATTGCTATTTCATCATTCACAATGTTAGAATGCAGTGCAATGGATAATTCAGATGGTTCAAAGCATGCCAAGACCCTATCAAGCAACTGACCCAAATTCACTTCTTCAAAATTGTACCCAACGGTTTCAAAACTTGCATAACTGAAACCATCTTCTGGCGTGACATGAATTGTAGAAATTGCATCCCTTTCAATAGAATTCATGGAGTAGCCACACGGGTCGAAATCAAAATCACATATCTCAGATTGTGGAAGAATTTTCCTTATACCAGAATCCTTGGTCATCGCAACAGCTGAACTGGCGTTTGTTTTGTAGAAAACAGATGCTCTGTCCCTGTCCAGGCCCGTCATGCACATTTCTAGAGAGTAAACAGCGCTTGAACAATGCCCCACATCAACAGAAGCGGAATAAACATGCCATTTTTGTGTTTTATCAGGATTACCCATCACATACGCCACGCTCACCAAACCAAGTTTGCTAAAATGACCATCAAGGGCAGCCACTTCCTCAGAGAAGCTACGATGTGGGAATGACTGAGCCCCAGGAAATATGAAGCTACCACGACTATACCTCACAGAACGCACAGTGAGTGAAAGGGCATCAGCCAATTTTAGAATTGCTGGGATCGAAAGAAGCAATTTGGTAGTGCCACAAGTTTTGATGATTATTTTGTAGGGGTACACAAAGAGGCTAGATTCTGAAAGAACATAAGAATCAACATGATCATTTGAAAGTGCATCAACAATGGTGCACTCAGCCGGTTTGAGAATCTCATCTAATTGAGATTTGGACAGAGAGCGGAGGCCCATTCCTCCAGGATCAGCAAAGAAGCCAGGCTCAGAAAAGCATATTTCCAGCCTCTTTTCATAACCTTCAAATCCCATAGCCGAGACAGGCAAGGCCATCTTGCCTCAAAGGAACAAAAAGCACAGTAAAGGAGTACGAGAGAGAGAACGAGGAAAGTAGAGAAAATTGCAGACAGAAAACAAAACAAAATGGCAATGTGAAAAAACGGAAAAAAAAAAAAACTACGTCAACAATTGGGAAATCTCAGGATGGCTTTCGCACGCACTGCAAAACAAAACATGACATGACATGAGATCAGTAAGCCAGTAACATGAAAAAAATACACCACGCAAAACATTGTGTAAAATCAAACTCACGTTGGAGTAAGCAGCAGATCTGAACTTCTTGATTCCACCGTGGGGTCGAACGTCTTCAATGCTGTAACCGAGGGGAGCTTCGTAGCATAAGGATTTACTACTACTAGACTTCTTCTTGCCACCTTTAGACTCCATTAGATCATTCAGTCTCGCCTGCCACAACACAGTACAAAAATCAGCACTACTCACCATAACATAGTCAATATACGAGACCAAATTAGGATCATGTAACTAAACAAGTTTAACGCTATTTCAAAAAAGCAGTCTCGCTGAAAACAAATTGAGTTACTTAGGCATCTGAACAATTTTTGACATACAAAACGAAAGGGAAATAACTCGGTCATCCGGAAAGAATACAATACAGAAGCAATAAGAGCAATTTCTGATAAAGAGTGTTGATCAAAGAGGCAGATTATAAAAAGCTTTTGTTTTCTTCTGTAAAAATTAAATTTTTTCATAGAGATCTAATCCAAGAATACAAAAAGATTTGCTTCACCGAAGAAAATAAAATTGCATTTTCTTCAAAATAAAAATATTTGAAAAGAGAGAACAGAAATCAACCCAAAATAGGAAATCCTCGTATTCATTGAGAAGGATATAAAAGAAAATTAAGATATAAAAATCCGCAGAAGCAAACGAAGTACTCACCGATATGAAGATATTCCAATTAGAAAACCCAAGCTCTTTTATAAATTTTTCTTTAGCAAATCTCCAAATTAAACCCTAATAGATCCAAACAAATACCATCTAATTAAAAATTGAAGAATTCACAAATCACAACAAAAACAAAAACCCACATTGAAACGGATTAAAGGAATATACCCGATTCAAAAGCCGAAAAAGAAATATCAAATCTTTCTTTATACTAAAGAGCCAGGAGAAAGAAAACCAAAATTCCAGAGATTAATATGCAATCTCGTAAGCAAATATTTTTGAAAAAAATAAAAAATTCAAGCGAGGGTGAGGTTCAATCTCAAGACTAAGGAGGATATATATAGGGGAGCGAGATGCGTTTCTCGGGTTATGAAATTGCCTCGTGGTTTCTACATATTTACAGTCGTACCCCTTCCTATTAAAGAAAAGCTTTTCCAGTTTTCCCTAAGATTTCATTAGTCATACAATGACGATAATGCCCTCATATCTACTGAGCTATTGCCAAGAGGCTATGCCTGCGTGTCAGCGTTTCTATTACGCTTCAAGGCTCGTGACGGTTTAGAACCGTGACACGTAGAAGGGATAAATGCGGTAGTTAAGTAAATGAATTTCTTGGATTTTTTGTTATTAATTATTAATAGTCCTTTCCTTTTCAGAATGAACGGTCCAGATTTAGAAAGACTAAATAATGTGAAATTATTATTGAATGAATCCCACTTTAATTGGGAAATTAATTTTTAGATAATAGTTATTGATAGTAAATAATTGCTACTGATAACAAAAAAAAATTATTTCCCCATAAATATAAAATATTTAATATTTTTTTATTTTGATGTATCAAAATAAAAATTAAATATATATATATTATAGAAATTGAATATTAAATCTAAAATCTTTGTTATAATTAGTTTATGATTGATAAGCTAGTTTCCATTATTAAAAAAAATACACACTTTGCAACTATGCTATTTTTTTTCAATATTTTTTGAACATTTTTTTATATTTGGTCTATATCATAAAGCTTAATCTATTAAATAAAATATTAAATTATATAAATTAAAATATTGAAATATGAATCAATTAATTATATAAAATGTTTAAAAAATGTTGAAAAAAGGTGTTGATAGTATTTTTTTTTTTTTAAAAAAAGCAGGGTAAATATAATTGTTTTTTTATTAAATGATAATTTTTATAGTAAATTTTAAATTTCTACTAGCTTAATTTAAATCAAATTTATTTATTAATAGTGTTAATTTAATAGAGTGTTCATAAAAAGGAAGTCCCCAGCAACTGAGAAACGCACGTGCGACTCCCCCAAGAATGTTAATAATGATAACATACTCATGCGTTCCGTGCAGAGCTATGGGACCCACCTTCTAACTAATCGACAACTCTGTTATGCGCTGGCTTCTTCTTACCCCTCTTGCTGTGTCCTTGCCACGCTTATCTTGCGTGGCTCCTTGGGTCCCACATCATCCTCTTATGTTAAGCGTGGCTCTTTGGGTCCCACATCATCCTCTTATGTTCCTTCTTTTTACCAAAATACCCTTCCGCCCTCCAAATTATTCCGCATTCCAAATTTCCAAATTGGTGGCTATATCCGTCCCTGTCAGTATTAATTACTCTCTTTATTTTCCTTCAAATAATTTTTATAAAACTTTTACTCATGTAAAATAAATTATTCACTATCAATTTATAATAATTTACAATGAACATTTAAAGTGTAACGCAAAGAATAATAATTACTATATCTTTTATAATCGAGGAACTTTAAAAATAAATTGTTTTAATTAAAAATGCTAATTTAATATTATGAAATCTAGTTAAAATATGATGATAATACCAGTTTATTACTTATATTGAACTGTAATACTATTTATTATAATTACAGGATAGAATAGCTAATTATATTATAGTTATTTAAATTATAATTACTAATCATAGAATAACTATTTCAATTATAAATTCACAATTAGCTTAAGGATAAAGAATATGTGATAAAAATTCAATAGAATTTCATGGTCTGGCACAATAGAAACATAAAATAAATAAATAAAAAAAGTTTACTTTCTAATTTTTTTTCTTCAATTGCAAAGAAATGAGTATATTTTGAAGAAGTGTTTTTTACCTTTTCATGTTAAATTTATCAAAGAAATTGAATTTTCAGAAATCATTTTCTGCCACTTTTAGCATGATTTTAATGTTCTGAAATATATCATTGTCTGAAAAAATAATAAATGAATTTTAACAATTTGACAAGGAAGAAGAAAAAGGAATAGAAGATGATATGGGCATAGAAGAAAAGAAAAAGTTAAGTTAGTTAACAACACAATCAGTGAGTTTATTTACAAGACCCTTTTGGCTCAATCAGAGCTTGTGTTAAACAAAGCTAATCGATGGAGCTGGCAAAGCTAATGTTTAATTTCATTTATTTGTCATCCCAAAAAATTTATTCAACATCACTTGCGATCAATTTTTCGATTTAGATAACCGAAATAACAGCTGACATATCACAATAAATCTAATGTGACAACTAACGTATTACAAAAAATCTGATATAACAGCTAACATATTATCGAAAATTAGCTATAAATAATTTTACTAAAATGAAAACAGTTATTTTTTTTCTTTTTGACGAAAACAAGTGTAAAGTGACCATTCGGCAAAGCACATGATACTTCTGCTTACTATCTTCAGAAAAAATAAAAATAAAAAAAGTTCAAAAAGTTGAAAGAACATCTACCGGCTAAAATGTGCAATAGAAACTAGTTCTTGAACTTAGAGAACTAATTACATTAAAGATTTACAAGACGTGTATAATTTTTCGTGAAAGAAGGAAAAAAAAATCAGTGTTGTCATCACCTTCAGCACAACCAAGATCAAGACGATATCACCCCACTTTTTCTGCTAAAGATTCCACATTTATAACATAGGATTTAATGGATATTTCAATTATAAAAACTATTTCACAGTGGAAGAAGAATTTTATATACATATCACCAGGTAAGAAAGCTGCACTGACAAAAGAATAAAAGAATTAGAATATAACGGGTAAGCCCCTTGGCTTGTCATTCAATGCAGTTGCTGTTTTTGGTTCCCACTAACTGCTGGAGGTTGAACAAGCTTCCCGTTCTTCTTGTCATACTCAAGTTTCAGTTCTTCCAATCGCTTGGTCACCTGAATATTCATATCAACACATTTACATGATCCATATATATTATATATGTGAATAATTAACGCACAACAAAACTTAGATGGACAAAAATATTAGGATTCATGTGGTCCTCGAATCAAAAGGCATAAATATATTGTTTCAGTGACCACAATCCTATTCAATACCTCTACACGTAGCACTAGAAACACAGACATAGCAGGTCCATGAGCAAGGTAAGTAGGTCTGTTCCTGGCTGGCTCTGGAAATGTATTTATACATTTAAAATGACATTTAAGATGATCACTGCCGCCCAGTCACCCACTAATATAAGCAATGCAAGTAGGTTCATTTCCGGCCAGCTCCGGGAGTAGATATTTATATATTTAAGATGGTAACTTACCACCCATAAACATTCGAAATCCAAGGCATACCCATGATGGTCGACATCATTAGTTAGAAAATTATTAGGATGCCATCCAGTAAGAACAGATGATGCCTAGTCCAGCATACCCTTTCTAAAGTTCAGGATACATTGAAATTGAGATGATCTTTTAAAGCCAGAAAAAAGGTGCACATAGAAGTAATTGGAGTTCATTACTTGGTTGCTTCTCATGTGAAGCGGGTTTCTGATAGGGGAATTAATTTAAGAACATAACTAGAGCAATGGTTCATAGCGAATGGCAGTTTATGAAAAAGGGTATTTTGCTTACAGGAAAACAGTTGCACTGGAGATGGTTTCAGACTAAAAGCTGTTGATAGCTATAAATAATTTAACTCTTCTTATGATCTTCCAGTTGAAGATTTTATTAGTGGAGAGAAAATAAATACAAATTGGAGACTAACACTTCATTTTGATTGGGGTAATGGAGGGTAACGTAGGAGAACATATGATACAGGAGTTTGAAAGGAAGGAGGTACAGGGATTCATAAGTTTTTTAGCGTTAACCTTCAATTGTGGGGTTATAAATCCTCATTTACTTATCAAATTTTAACATCCCAATTTGGGGTGTTAAGTGGGGTTCAACTTTATTCAATTTGATTCTTATTCAAGCCTTCTATATCTAAAACACCTAATATACCTACTTTTAGAAAAGGATATTTTGATAATTTTCACCTTACCTTCCAATACCTTCCAACCAAACAAGATAAGATTATTAAACCATCATCACTCTACCTTCCTCCCAAACATAAGAAGAATTTATACCATACCTTTTCACTACTTAACCCAACCCTACCTAACTCTACCATACCTTACCTTTATTAAACCTCCTTACATCCCATCATACAAAGCATAGGATATCCTCCTATCAAGGAAACCAGAAAGGGCTCGCTAAGAAAATATGAGAAATGTAGTAATGCCTTCCACTTGGAGTTCAGAATGTTGACTGAACACAATCCTATAAACTACCTGAAGTGGAAACTTGAAAGAACACCAAAAACTATTTTATCCCAAAGCAATTTGAATCATTTAATCTAAAAAAGACTTCTCAATTATTTCCTAGACAAAATTGACTAAGAAGCATTAAGATTACTTTAACATGAGCAGCCCAAACTTGTCATGTAACGTTGGATATGAAGAAAGGACAATGCAAATAATCAATTAATTAGCACTGAGATTTGGGTGTATGAGGAGAGCATGAGTATGGTGTGGCAGAGGAGAGCATGAAAAAAGACCTATAGCATAAATTCCGAAGTTAATATGATTGCCATTAAATGTTGCAGTCTTTATAGAATAAAGTGTTTGCCTCTCATCACAGATATAAATAAAATAATTATACTATATTCAAATTAAAGTTGACACCAATGCAAGTAACTTAAATGTTCTACAGTGAAATATTTGATGGTTTAAACTGACTGCACTATACAACACGCCTAAAACACAAGTGAGAGAGAGAGAGAGAGAACCGTGAATGAGTAAGCCAGAGGTAATAATGTGTCTGGATCCATTGCATCCTCAGCAAAGTTGCGCAAAGCATGTATGAGTTTCTCAAAGGGTAATTTTATCTGATAACAAAGTGAACATTGTCCATAAGTAGAACTAATAATGCTTATTTAAAATTTGGATCCCAAGCAAAGAATAGAACTGGGAATTCTCACCAAGTCATCATGGCAATATTTTAATAGAGCCAAACCAACCTTAAAGACAATTTTGACACCCTGGCAAGATAAATTTTGTACATACATATCAACTCTCGGACCAAATAATGATGCTTATAAAAAGAAACGATGGAATGGTAATAATAACTAACCTCATACAAAAAGACATCCCATATTCGAAGAGCCAAATGGAATGGGAAAGAATAAGAGAAAACAGTTATAAACCACTGACTCGCGTACATGCTAGGATTTATCATTTCTTGGTTGAAATGCTCCCACAGCTTTGGCAAATGCTCTTTCACCAAGTGATCAAACTGAAACAGGTACTGTTGTACAAGAGGCAGCCCTACCTACAAGACAAATACAGTCCTTAAAACTAAAATGTATTCTTATATTGCCCAAGAATACCAGATGATGCAGCATGCTATTTAGCTTAGCCCAACCTACAACACAAATACAGTCCTTAAGACAAAAATATATTTTTATATTGCCCAAGAATAGTAGATGAGGCAACATGTTTTTTGGCTTAGCCCAATTAATTGGTAAAGCAAAAGGGCAGGAGCCGAGTTTTACACGAAAATTACCAAAAAAAAAAAATGCAGAAAATGAAAAAAAACGTTTTGTTATAAGAATGATGATGGGCAGTTGAACAGTTGTGATGCAATTCCACTGCGCATGAAAACGGAGAACAGCACATGGATATAAATTCATCCGAATGAGAAAAAATCAATATTTAATTAGGCCAAACTGAAAATGTCCACATACTTGAGGGTTTACACAAATAATAATTCGGTACCTAAACTATTATTTGTAACAGAAAACTCCCTTAAATTTTAAATTTGTAACACAACCCCTAGCTAAGTCTATTAAATCATTTAACGAAATGCTAATATGAACTTTTCACATCAGCAAAAAAATTTCCACCAGTAAATTCCACATGTGTAAAATGGGTCCCAAAAAATTTTTTTTCCTTTCTCATCACTTTCCTTCACTTTCTTAGCAATCAAACACACTTTCCTTCACTTTCTCAGCAACCAAACAATTGTAAAAGAAAAAATTTAAGAATCCCAACATCCATTTTTTTTCATATTTAGCAAAAACAAAAAAAAAAATTCTTTAAATCTTTAATACAAATTAAAAACAACTAGACAACCTAGATAAAGCACCCAATATACAACAAATGGGCAATCGTGTCGCCTTTGAAATCCTAACAAAACTCATTTCTCTCTTTGTGTCCTTCTCACTCAAAATCATCTTTTCTCTCTAATGGCATCTTCTTCTTTGACGAACACTTTTTTTTCAACACACAATAGATGATGTAATCAAAGGCCTCCGCCATCAGCACACCAGTGAGTCCGCTTGCATTTCCAAAGTTGTAGAAGGAATCCAACAAAAAAATCAAATCTACAGACTTGCACACCAAATCAATTTTCATGCCTTATTGAAGTTCACAAATAGCAATGGTTCCTTCTGGAATTCAGATAAAAACACGCTATTTGCTTCATTTTATGTGACATTTTGTGGTCCACTCATTTAGTTTACTCTAGAGATCTCATACCCAAATCACCCTTCTAGCATTCTTAGTGGAACACCAAACTTGCCTTGACCAAGACACTTTGAGATATAAATGCAAATGTTGCAACATCGTCTTGCTTTATCTACAGACTGTATTTTGTTCACGTGGATTCTTTCAGAAATATTGGACTTTGATCAATTCAATTCATACTAACCTAACAATGACTTAATCTCATTTTATTCAGGTACATTTCTAGTTTGCAGAACGTTAGAAACATATAGATGATAATGTAAACTGACGATAATCCTATGACAGAAAATAAGGAGTTCTTCAAATGAATGAATTACCTGATATAATCCTTCCATTGGAGCATGAACAGCTCCTTTCAGTAATGCAACCAGCAACCAAAATGCATCCTCTTCACTCATGTAAAGAAGCAGTAAAGCGGCTAAAAAGCCCATTCCCTACATTTGTAACAATTGAATGTGCATTTTCACTCAGTATTTCGAGCAAAATAAATATAGGTGCAGTGCAAGCTGAGACAGAAGAGAGAGTAACCTGAACATATCCCACATCTCTATCGTAAACAGAGTATGCCTTCAAAACATTATAGAGGGACCTCTGACCAGGTCCATGTCTCTGCTGGAAGAAAACATGTGAAGGGAAAGTGCGAGAAATATCTCTGATTATATCCAGTTCTGATGCCGATGTCTCGTATAGAACTAATTGCTGAAATTGACATGCAATTTTGTCAACATAATGCAAAAAAAGCCATGTGTACACACAGAAACAGAAAAGGTTATGTTGAAATTTAAATACATAAAACTGGTAAAATAAATAAAAATTAAAATTCCTAGGACTAGTAGTCTAGTACCCAAGTTGAAACAACAGGTAGCATTTTATGCTCGAATTCCTTGAAATATTCTTGTTACCTATTAAATATGAGAAAGATAAAGTAATCCAATCCACGTGTGTGTAGGGTGTGCTTTTGGTTAACCGAACCGAATTTTATAAACAACCGAAATTTTTAGAACTTATAAAATACTAACCGAACTGATTAAAATTTATAACCAAAATTAACCGAACCGAAATTTATCAATTCGGTTACTATAAATATTTCGGTTATTGTATAATTTTTAGAATATTTTCAATTTTGTAGGTTTCTATATTGTACAACAAAATCAATGAGACAATAAAAATAATTATAATAGAGGTAAAAGATTCAAAATATATACTAATACAACTGATAAAAGAAAGACAATTTTATAATTAAGATTAACAAAAAAATATAATGATACGCTACTTACTAGTTCAAAAATACACCAATTCAAAAAGATTAACTTATAAACATTATTTATAGAAAGTAAAAATGATAATTAAGCAACTACTTTAAATCTTTATTTATATATATATCAATTATTTTAGTTAAACTGCTTGTATTTTTTGAACTAACCTAACTGATAACCGATAACTGTAATTTTTTAAATATAATAACTGAACCGAAAAATATATTACCAAAATAACCGAATTTTATCGGTTCGGTTATTTAGTTAAAACTAAATACTACTCAGCCTTATGTGTGTGTGTGCATTTGCATGTTAGAGAGAAAATGAACAGTAGAATAAAAGGGAAGGATGAACAGAATACAAAAAAGGAAGAAGTTCTACTAAAAACTGATCAGCATTCAACCAAAATTAGAACCAAGCAATCAACAAGAATGCAACAACATGTGCATTTCCAAAGATATAGAAACAGAGAATGCTATAAATGGGAATGCTACTTCTATCCAGGACTCAATTACACACATGTTTTAATTCTGCTTGTTCTGTATCCAACAGTACATTGGTAATGTGGGAACCAATTCTAAGCATTAACAAAGTCTGCATAGTTCTGCTAAATCCATTTCAAGAAGTACAAAGAAATCAATCACATTTAAACATTATTTTTTGAATTACGATGATAATATTAATAATTCATTATAATAAATTATAAGAACTTCATAAAAAATATTATGCATGCTCTGAGAGTTATCCTATATTTCGTATGAACAAGTCTTATACTAGATACAAACTTTTGGTAAAAACTGTAAAATGTTCTTTTATCAGTTTACAATGTATTCAGTGGTCAGGTTCTATTACAACACATCTTATGCAAGAGACTCAGAGAAGATATTCATGGCAATTAAAGATCTAAACTTATGCATCTTTGTATGTGAATCCAACCCTTGCACCTTCAATTTCACATGAAACAAACCCATATTTCTCTAAACACAAAAGCTACTACATAGTCCAAACATAGTAGAAGCAATTAATAATGCCCCTAAATCACAACTTCAAGACTCTCCATCATGACAAGAATTTGCAATCTCCTCAAAAAATAACTGACGTAAATTATTAACTGACAACTGTTTTCCTAGATATGATCATAAATTGTCATTGATATCAATTTTATAACTTAGAAATTCACTTGAGTAAGCACAACTAGACCACTTCCTCTGGTTTCTCAGACTCTCAGATCATCCCTTGCAGAACATATTGGGGAAGAAAAATAATCGAAAAATAAATGTCACAGAAATAGCAGATATTAGCAATTTTAAGGTTGTCAGAATTCAGAAACTCAGTCTATTATCCCAACCATACATTTGTATTATGTGTTTCTGGCAAATAACAGCTACACCCAAACTGCTACTGCCACCAGCAATTACTTCTCTTTTTATGAAAGCTGTCATGCCCCACTTTCATTAGCTCAGTCAAATATCTACAAATCAGTTCACATTAAAATTCTAAACTAAGATAGCATCAACCAACACGAGCTTTGATTACAAACTTTAGACATCTGATAGATGTGTGTCCTTTACCTATGCGTTGCAATGAAATAAAAACCAAGCAAGGGAGGAGGGATGCATTAAAGATCTGAAGATTAACCATAAATTCTGCTAAAGCTCAAAGATAATTCTAGTAGAGCTCATTGCAAATCAGAAACAACCATTCATCAGTTAAGAGGCAAGAAGAACTACCAAGGCTATCAAACAGCTTATCAAGTAAAAGGCATAAGGCATATCCAGCCCCCTGCAATTGTCCAAATTTGCCATTTTGCCCCCTACTTTTCTTTTATCCATTTTGTCACCCGCAATTGATTTTAGGTCCATATTCCCCCTCCCCCCGTAAAATTTGTAAAAAAGTGCATGCGGCCCAATGATGCTGACTTGGTAAGGAAAAAATAACATGTCAGCTGTCATGTTAGCATTAAGAGACTATATGCAAGTTTTTACCACAAAAAGAGGAGATAATATGGACCAAAAATAAATTTGAGGGGGCAAATTTAATAAAAAAATTTCAGGGAACAAAATGGAAAATCTGGATAATTGGAGGGGGCGGGATATGCCATCTGCCCAAGTACAACAAGTAAGGAAGTACCTCGTAAACCCCAGGATTCATCAGCAGAAGGTCTCGACTTCCAGAGATCAACTGCCAAACAAGACCCCTTAAACAATCTGGAATTCCCTTCCTTATACGTCTCTTAACAACATGGGGTTTTCTCCTAACATAATGCTTCCAATCGCTCCCACCAACCCCTATCATTTTCCTCCATTTTCTTATCTTCCTTTCCTCCCTGAAAGTTCATAATAGAGGATCAAGATTGATGCCTACTAGCATAGCATTGCAGAAATTTTAGTTCATGAATCTTCATATTCATTCCAACAGAAATGTTCAAAATGATTCACTAGAGAGAGAAAAAAGAAAAAGCCATACCTATCAAAGTCATGGGCTGATCTTCCCTTGGTTAAGACTTCAGGAGAACTATTAAGATCTTGCTTCAAAAAGCCAAATCTGTCTATTGATATGGGTGAGGAAGGTGGCCCTGGTTCACAATCATCTATCTTTTTCCTCTCCATTATACCAAGTCAGAGAAACTACAGTATGCCACTAGGCGAACAATCCAAGTCCGGTTTCTCTGCCATGGTGATCTACTG
This sequence comes from Balakata baccata, assembly GCA_949630135.1. Lineage (NCBI taxonomy): Eukaryota > Viridiplantae > Streptophyta > Magnoliopsida > Malpighiales > Euphorbiaceae > Balakata > Balakata baccata. Next base: position 57,544 of record CATIWF010177676.1, read on the forward strand.
CCCGGTGTCAAATAATCAACACAGCAAAAATCTGAAACAGAAAAAAATCAAGCAACTATATTCAAATACCTCAATAGTTACTATCCTATATCCAATTAAATAATTAATATCAGGTGAACCCATTTACAGAAAATTGGAAACTAAGTGAGACTTGAGTAAGTACAATGTCAATAACAAGATAATGTTATCAAGTAAACAACAAATAATGAGATTTCCTTTCAAGCTTAAATGTGATCCAAACACAATTCTCAATCAGATACAAAATCCCATATTCCCATAAGACCAGAATATGGTAATCAACACCGTAAATAGAAAGATGGAGAAGAAGAGCAAATAAAGAATTGAGATGGGAATGAAACATCGGTTGAATGAGCAAGAAAACAAAATTCAGAAACTTCGTGTATAGATATCAATGGGTACCTCCAAAATAATAAAATCCTAGGACAAGCAACGAGAAAAATTTCAAAAACTCGAACAGCAATAATGGCTACAGTACGGAGAAAAAATAAAAATAAAAACCGAAGAGAACAAACCTGGGTTTTGAGTATTTCGTGCTTGGTAACGAAATACAAACTTCCGTTGATCTAACTACAAAATTCTCTTTAATAAAATTATAAAAAAGCTATTTATTTTAAAAATATTTTAGAATATTTTTAAATATGGAGAACAAAAATATTTTTATAAATCTAACAAATTTTTTAATTTTTTTATATTACTTTAATTCGAATAAATTAGTATTTATTAAAAGAAAAGAGAAAATTATTTTTTAAAAAATATACCGATAAAAAAGAGAATATACATAAAAAAAAATAGAAATGTTTTAATTATAATTAGAATATTGCATTTTTTTCTCTAGTGAACCGTTTGGTTCAAAGATGAAAATGAAAATGAGAATGTGAATTGAAATTAAAGAAAATAGAAATGAAAATGATTGATTTTAGCATGTTATTTGATACATTTTTATTAAAAAATAAAAATAAGAATAAAATTCAATTTGTTATCATATTTATATAAATATATTTATTTTGTAATATAAATTTATTAATCAATTATAAGATAATATAACTTTTATAAAATAATATAGTTTAGATTGTCGAATTATTTAAACTTAAATTATATAAAAATTTAAAATAACTATACTTTTAATTTTATTATTATTAAAAAATAATATTATTAAAATTATATATTTTTTATAATATCTTATATTTAGTTAATTATACTTGATTTTCATGTAAATGGAATTTTCATTCCCTAAAAGAGGGAAATTGGTGATTCTTATTGACAGTTCACATTTCTATTTCTATTAATTTTTTTCTAACCAAATATTAATAATAAAAATCATATATTCTAATTCTCACTTTCATCTTTTTTTTTTTTTTTTAACCAAACACCCTCCTAATTTTTAAAAATAAAGAATATATTGAAAACTATTTTTACAAAATTATTTTTTAAAATAAAAATCATAATATAAAATTTGAAATATCTGTATTAACCCAGGAGAGCTAAAAAAGGAGACGAGAGAATTTTACACTTTTCGCACTTATATCTAATTCTTGAAAAATTTGAATTTAATTATAACAAATCTTACTTCATGTCGAATGAATTTCATTCCGATCTTATATAGTAATTATTTTTTCTGACAACTATTGTTTTTAAAATTTAAATCAATTTTCTATGTAAATACCACATAAGATTGGAGTATGATTTATTAGATTCAATGTAAAATTTGTTATGAAACTAAAAATTCATATAATTATATTTATTTTTTTTATAAAATTGGATATAAGTGAAAAAGGTGTAAAGTTTATAATTTTTTTTTTTTGTATAATTTTCAAAAAAAAATTGTATTACCGAAAGAGAAAGAGAGAGAAAGGTGATTAATTAACCTCTAATCATTTACGACTGTTAGTTTAGGCTAACCAATTGTAAATTAACGCCTGTTTTGCAACACAGAGATCACATCCAGGCAAAATTATTTTTTATTAGGAAAATTACTGTTCAAGTTTAAAAATTATACCTTCGCTCTTTTCGTTTTATCCCTGTTAATTTATATAATTATTTTATTAAATTTTAAAATATTTTCTGTTTTTTTTATTTATAGATCAAATCTCAAGAATAAATAATGGAAAAATCATATTCATAATATTCCAATTGTTAATATTTTGTTAGGAAAAATTATTCATGTTATATTCATATTATTATATTCATGTCATCCGGTTGAAGATGGAGGAGGTTTCTAATTACAAAATAATAGGTTAAACGATTTTTTATTATAAATAATATTTTAAGTATTAAATTGTTATGAATCAAATAGTTTGGATACTGCCAGCGTAATTCATCCAATATTTTTTTAATAAAAAATCTAGTAGAAGAATATAATAGAGATGACATATATTAATAATTTTCTGATACACTTGAGTTAAAGTTAAATCTCTCAAAGTGATTCCTTATTTTCGAAAGTATAGTAGAGTTGCATCTCCCAACTCTTCAAGAACAAAGGAGATAAATTGATATTTCAAAATAACATCTCCTCTGCCAAGTTGAGTAATTTAAATAAAATTACATTAGGCCAATTTGCATAAAAAATCACGAACTTTCAGTTTTATATTAAAATAATCTTGTTCTTTATGAGTTACACCAATTGTATTTCAACTATTTAATTTATAACAATAGTATTATTTATAACAGAAAATTCTTTAAACTTTAATATTGTAATATAAAAGTATTTTGTAGTCTAATTTCGTTAAACCATTTAATAGCACGCTGAGGTGAACTTTCTACATCAATAAAAAAATTTCATGTATAAATGTCACATGTACAAAATAGATCCCATAAAAAATTTTTACCAGTTAATAAAATATTTAATTATATTTGGTTTGAGGAAAAGTATGGAAAACTTATGGAAAAGGTAAAAAGATTTTGTGGAACCCATTATATACACGTAACATTTACATATATAACTTTTTTTACCGACGTGGAAAGTTTATATCAATATTCTATTAAATGGTTTAACAAATTTTAACGATAGGTATTTTTATGTTATAAAATTAAAGTTTAAAAAGTTTTCTATTATAAATAATACTTTAAATACTGAGTTGCTACAAATTAAATAATTAGAGTATCGTTAGTATAATTTACTATATTCTTTATTTTTTTTAACTTTTAAATATACACTTAATTTCATATTAAATATAATTTTGACATTAATTTAATTTAATTTGACAGTGACGTGACACTTAAAATCTATTTTTTTTATTTAATACTGCTGATATGTAGTATATGTATATATAACATTTTAGTTTTTTTTTGAAAAAAATAGGTCTGAACTGATCTAGTTATATAAACAATTCTCACACTAGAAGTATATATGCTTGCACTAATCTTATTATGTATGTTTGGATCTAGTACACATACAAGGGTATAACCAGAATTAGATATAAAGAGGAACTAACAATAACCAAAGTAGTAGTAGTAATAATAATAATAATAATAATAATAATAATAATAATATATAACTCTAACTACATTAAGTATTTTTTTCTTAATGTCAGTTCTTCAACATTTAAAAAGCATTATAGAAAGCAATTTAACTAAACATTCAAGCATTTCAAACTATTATATGATAAATCAAAATACATTTCAATAAGTAGAAAATACATTTCAAACTATTATATGATAAACCAAAGAATTTCAATCATATTATATATGATCAAATATAAACATGTAGTGAAAAAAAAAAGTGCAATAAGGAAGAAAAATAAGGGAGTGTAAAAAATAGTACAGAGTGCATAAATTTCGTATATATAACAATAAATGTATTTCAATAAGTAGTCAAATAAGAGAGGCAATAGTAAAAGTGAATCATATTATATAAAATTAAATATAAAAATGCAGTGGAAAAAAGTGAAATAAGAAAAAAAATAAGTGTAGAAAATGGTGTATAGTTTAATAAATTTTGTATATTAAAATAAGAAAGTTAATAGTAAAATAAAACTATATTATATAAGTTCAAGTACAAAAAATGCAATGAAAAAAAAAACAATAAAAGAAGAACAAATAAATATAAAGTATAAAAAAATAATGTAAAATATATAAATTTGGTATATGCAAAAATACATTGTTTTTTATGTATTAATAACTTTTAATTATATATATTACATATATTATTTTTGATATATTTGATAACTATTAATTTTATGCGTTATCACATAAAAAGAAAATAACAAAGTTTGTTTTAATATATATTCAAACTTATAGATTCCATGAATCCTCCTTAGCCATTGGTATTTCAAGTACCAAAATGGAGAGGAGTAAATTATAAATTTTACTTAAAATTTTGAAAACAAAAAAGAAAGAAAGTTGGGAGGGGCCAGGCCCTGCCCCCTCTCCCCAATATAGGTGGCTCCGCCCTTGTACATATAAAACTAGTTCTGAGTTGATATATTTATATCTATATAAATTTAGAGTTTTTTAATATCTAATTATATATAGATTTAAATATCAGACTATTTAAAAAAAAACTAAATATTATATTACTTTTTTTAAAAAAATACAATATATATTTTAGTACTGCCAAATTAGAAAAAAAAAGTTCGAAGTGTCATGTTACTGACAAACCAAATTAAATCCTTCTTACATTTGATATAAAATAGAAATTACATGTATTTAAAAGTTAAAAAGTAATTAAAATTTAGATTAAAAATCTATATAATTACAAAAATGGATTAAAGAGATGCTAGACAGAGATATACATGCACATCAAACATTTGCAGCTAAGAAATCTTTGTTATGTTTCTTTGTTTCTGCTTCCTCAATTCAGATAAGATATCCTCATTATGTGCTAACAATGGAAAATCGATGTCAGTTAGTTTAAATATATAAATTTAATTAGTGAAAGAATTTATATATCTTTGTAGTTTGTAATGTAGATATTGGGCTGAACCATTGAATTTTAATGGAAACTTATCAATAACATCATAATAATGAGCTGGAGAAACAACTTCACCTTCTCTGAATTTTAATGGAAAAATATCAGTAACATCATAATAAAGAGCTGGAGAAACAACTTCACCTTCTCTGAATTTTAATGGAAAAATATCAGTAACATCATAATAAAGAACTGGAGTAAACATTGACAACTGCATATTCCTGAAAATACATGTTAGAGGAGAGGAGGATGAGATTCGAATATGGATTTATTTAAAAGATTTTTAGAGTTTTTAACCAACTATATTAAATGTTGGGAGTTGAATCGATACAATATTATATTTAAGTTCGATTCGATTAAAAAACTCAAAACTCAAACTCGACTCTTATTTGAGCTATTCGAACTAAATTTGACAAAATTCAAAATAATAAAAAAATTTAATAGATAATATATTCGGATCGAGTTGACTCCAAATTGACTTGAATTTACTTGATTAGATTAGCTTAAATATATTTAAATAATAAGAGTATAAAAGTAATTTAATAACTAATAAAAAATCAACTACTCAATTAAATGTGCAAGTCTTAGGAGTTGGATATTGTGATATTAAAGCTCGACTCAATAAACTACTTGAGCTATTCGAGATTTACTCGATTAACTTCGAGTCAAATTCGAATAGTTTACGATTAGCTTGACTTGTTTATATCTTTAATTAAATGTGATTCCCAACAATGAATATTCAATCTAATAGAAAAATATATCTTATAATTTTTTAAATAATGATAGCTATTGTTTTAAAAAAATTTAAAAATTTATAATTGTATCACTTTATAAAGTTTATTTGCCGTGGATTTGAAAAAAAGAAAATAAATCCCCTAAGGGAATTTTTCAAAAATAGAAAAAAGATAGATTCATTATTATAACAGTAAATTCATTGTTTTTTTTTATTAATTTCTTTTATCTTTTTATCCATATTTGATTACTTGCTTAATATGTTTATATTTATTATTTAATGACTGTAAATATATTATGTTATAACTATAGATATATTATTTTATAATTATATATATTTTCATGAATTTTTTTCTTTTTTTATCTATATGTTGATAATTACTTGAACATAAATTAAAATATCACAAATCGAATTTTCAAATGAAATATTTCATTCATTTACCGTTGAACAAAAGAATTACAGAAAAATAAATAGGATAATATAAAAAAATAAATAAAAAAATATTGACAAAAAAAAATAGAAAAATGAACTGATTAAGAAAAACAAATAAGTAAAAAAAATCAACAAAAAAACTGCCAAAACAAAAAATTAAAAAATATACATTAAAGTTTTAAAAAAAAATACTTATATTAAAATAATATATCTATAATTATTAAATAATATATAAATAAAATCTGGCAAGTACTTAGTCTTTGCCAATCAAACCGAAGAAACATATGGACATCAGATATGGGCCGACAGACATTGTTGACAGCCCAAGCTTCCTCTTATCTTCCCCGCTAAACTGATGTTGACATAGCTTATCCTCCAGTAATACTATTATCTCCGTTTCTTATTCTTCAATCTGAGGTACAGTACCCAATCTTTTTCTTTTTTTCCTTCCACATTTTGTCCAAATTTTGTATGATTGATTGCAGAAACCCAAATGACAAAATCATTCTTTTAATGGGCATTCTTATAGATTTCAATGGTAGATATCTGCTGCTGTTTTCCTGCAGAGATATGGCTTCTCTTTCTGTTGTTTGTAATAACGGGCTATTATAATGGAAAGTCAAAGTCTTTAAGGAGAAACTCAATTGGTTGTTATAGCTCAGTTGGAATTTACAAATAGGAATTTTCAACATTTTCTGCTTTCCAAGAACAAGTTCAGTTCGGTCTGTAATGGAAAAGTTGAAGTTACTCTGCTGGGGGTTTGTGTTTGTTGTAAGTCTCAAAATGGTTTATCTTGTCACAGTAACAATGGAGAGGGAAGACATGAACAAACCCTTTTGAGAAGAAGAATACATACTGGTGCAAAGAAGAGATTTCATTGAGATTGAGACCAAGATTGCGTTTATTGACTGCAATATTTAAGAGAGCTTCAGCGAGGTCAATTCTAAATGATTTTGGGATGTTTTTAAGGAAGAATATAAAGAGATTGGCACTTGGTACTTCAATATCTGTTGCACTGGGGTTGTGCTACTCGTTTCTGAGGTTAACTGCATTGCCATCTCCAAAGATTGTTCCGTACTCAGATTTTGTAACATGCCTTCAAAATGGTTCTGTTACGAATGTTTTACTTGAAGAGGGATATCGCCGTATATATTACAACATGAAATCTCAGGAAAATGAAAGTGCTCGAGATTCAGAAGAGATAGATGCTAGAAATGAGAATGCAGCTGAAGCAGTTGCAAAAGGAGGTATCATGAGCACAACCGGCCAAGCTTCAAAAATAGTTACATTGAAGAACTTTGCAATGTCTCCAGCTTCTACTTCCCAGTGGCAGTTTTCCACAAGGAAAATAGACCATGATGAGGAATTTCTTCTTAGTCTGATGAGAGAAAAAGGAACAGTGTATGCTTCCGCTCCTCAATCAATTTTGATGTCAATAAGGACTACATTGATCCCTATAATCTCTCTTCGGATTCCTTTAACTCCTCTGATGTGGCTTCTGTATTGTCAACTTTCTGCTGCTTAGCCAGCAAAAAAACTGCGACCTAGTAATCAGATGGTCAATTTTGATGATGTGGAGGGTGTGGATGCTGCTAAGGTAGAGCTTATGGAGGTAAGGGATGTTACATGTTTATTCTTTATTACATGGGTAAGACATTGTTCTATTGGTGTCTTAATTATGGAGTTGACGAGGAGGAGGGTTTAACATGATTTTCATTTATATGGTTATATACTAACCTCATGGAAACGTAATATGCTGATCATTAGCTTCATACTCTCAGAAATAACTTATTTTCTTGGACTAATAAGTATATATTGTTCCACTTCCCACTGTGACTATGGGTGTAGCCTTGGCCAAAAGCTCTGAATTTGCATATATTGTTCCCACTGGAAATTATTTTTTTTCAGTAAATTGTTTATTTAATGGAATTATATGCGGAAATGTCTAAATTACAGAAGAATGTTTTAAAATTTTTTAAAGTTGTTCTATAAATTTGAAATTGGAAAACCTTCTCATCTTGTGCTTGTGAATGCCATAGCTAATTATATTTCTATAAATTGCTTTGAATTGAGGTTTGGTTGGATATATGTATATATCCCCCACTACTTCTTCCTTTTCCTAAACACGCCTAACATTAACAACAGCACTCTGTATCCTTTGATCAGTTTGGCTTTACAAATTGTTGATAGCTCCATCTAGAGTTTTTGGGTAATGTATACTTTGAACCAATATAGTTAAAAGCGATAGGCTTCCTCAAAGCAGTATACTTTCCTATTGCCTTGAAATGCAATGCTCAAAGAAAGCACTCGCTTGAATGAAGCAAAGCGCTCAAGTACTAGTGTAATTTATTTGTAATATAATATAATATACTAAAAAATATAAATCATAAATATTAGCAAACACAATCAGGAACAATTAAAACTTGTAAAAAGTCACTTCACATGATAAAATAAACTCCATAA